>PVJH01023266.1:0-35130 GCA_004026705.1 Nesogale talazaci | reverse complement strand
AAAAGGGCACAGTGAAACCGGGACAAAGAGGTAAAGGGATTGCGGAGGTTTGTATAGTCTATCTGGAGCCCCGGGAGTCTAGTGGTTACACGCGTGCTCTTTTGTGGAAATCACCAGCTTTGTGTTCCCATAAAGAATTAAAGTCTTAGAAGCAGACAGAGGCAGTTCTACCTGAATTTGTCTATTTTCCTTGGGATAGCCTGTGCATATGAAATATCTGAGAATAGATGAGCTAACCTTCTGTTGGGAGATTCCAAAGCATAGGGGGAAAGGTGGCATTTGAACAAATGCAGAAATATAGGAGTAGGACATGTGATGTGACGAGAGGCCCCGGGTGATGGCTGGGGTTCCAACACCAGTTGCCCAGGTGACACCAGGAAGTCCTAGCTTCTTTAGGTCTTTTGTAAAATTTAAAAATTCCACCCCACATCTTTTCATCATCAAAGGCAAATGACAAAGCATCCATTTTTTACAAGTAAGCTGAAAATAGATTTAGTGTCTACTTTCCTCCCACCGTGGTGTGGATTTTATTTTGTCGATTGGGTTCGCAAGGCACCCGGGGACAAAGGGGCTCCACATTTGACTGCTCACAACTCTTGTTGAAACCAAGAGCTGCTCCCATAAACAGGTACAGCCCCGAAACTCACAGGGGCCCTCCCGCCCGGTCTCACAGCGCCCCTCAGTGTCGGCCTTGACTCAGGGGCAGGAAGTGATGAAAGTGAGTTAAAATTTTTCAGAATGGTTGTTCTCATGGCCACCTCTTATTTGATAACATTTAGAAGAGTTCTTTAATTATTCACAAAGATAATTTTCCATAAGCGGCTCATGTGAACAGAGCCATAGGTGAGAATACTGTTGTTCTCTCAATTTCTTATAGTAGGATAGAATGTACATATTAAGCAGCTGCCACTCCTTATTCTTGGGGAATTAGTTCTCTTCCTGGTCATGTGCGCATGGGCCCCATCCCAGTAGTAATCAGCAATTGCTCTCTGAAGCAGGTCATGTTCCAGAGTAAATGGCTCATTCTTTCGGACCCCCCAGTTGAGCAGTGAGCCACATTCTCCTTCGGGGGCTGGGACAGCGCAGGGAGTAGGATCAGGCAGGTATCCCAAAGGGTCAAAAGTATCTCCTCCCCACCCCACCCCACCAACTGATAGAGCCTGGGAGCCTCTATTAGTTACTGACCAAAGTTACTGATGGGTGAAGATGCATGTGGATCGATGCTGACTCTCTTGAGAGTATACTTAAGGGTATTTAACATCTAGGGGATGGAGACCCTCTCGCCATCTTCCACCAGCGGGTCTACTTTCTCTTTCCTGGCTCATTGGCACCAGCAATGGACCGTCTCTGATTGAGAAGACAAGGCTGTGGGCCAGCCAACTGCTGCGTCCCAGCTGGGGGCAGACCCGCCAGGATGCAGGTTTCTCGGAGAGACCCACTCAGACCTGCCACAGAGTCCTGTCCCAGAGCTGGCCCGTGCGAGCTCCTCCGCGCTAGGAAGTTTGTTCTTCCTGTTGAACTGCATTCATGTTGTTCATTCATGCGACACCTGAGGAAGCACCACGGTGCAGCAGACACTGGTCTAGCTCTTGGGAACATGGCAGCAAGTGAAATCTCCCCCCTGCCTCACCCTCACGGGGACCCCTGCTGGCAGAAGAAGGCAGGTACCAAACAGACATGATTAACCCAGGGGTAGCTAGATAGCGGCCATCAAGCCCACTCCAACCCAGTGTGCCAGCGTGCCTCACACCATGAAACGTTTGCTGCCCCGACTCACACCATCCCTCACAGGGCCCAGCAAGCTCCAGTCCACCATGTCAACTGTGCCAGTACACCTCCCTTGGGCCTTCCTTGCCCTCACCCCTCAGCATCAACAAATATTATGTCCTCTTCTCTTAACCGACTTGTCCTGTTAGCAGCGTATGTAATGCAAGGTAGTCAGACACATCAGGCTGAAAGGCCAAGACAAGCTAGTTTTGATGCAGAAGGCTAATGTTGGGCACTAAAACATCAGGGTTTGGGAATTTGCCTCTCTGACTTTGGAAGCTCCGAGGAACCCTGTCCACTGTGAGCTGCTCGGCGGGGGTTTGAAATACCAGGGACATGGCTTTCAGCGCCCCAGCAGCCCATTGACACTCCATATTGACAGGAGGTCAAAAGACAGGGGCTAAGGGGAACTTACTTCCAACAGGACCCCTTGAAAGGCTCATTGAAAAGCTGACAGTGGAGTAGAGGCCTGCCGGAAGTAAGGAAAGCCCACCTGTCCTGCTGACAGAGATAATATGAGCTTTTAAAAGCCCCCTCTCCAGATTGAAGAGTTAGACGTGTGTCTTGTCAAGAAAGCCCCAGCCTCGGGACTTGGCAAGCAGACAGCACTTCGGGGGAAAGAAAACGGTAGAGGAAGGTATGCCTGTCTCTTGGCAGGTGCAGCCCATGCCTGGGCAAATGGCTCAGCCAGTAGGGTTAGCTTTTAGTGCCCCCTCACCCTCCCTGCCATCACTCTTGTGCAGTGCATAGGAGTCCTGCTACAACCATCTGGTAGAGGGAATTCTAGACAGAGCAAATGCAAGCCAAAGACGCTGAGGGATAGCCATGCTCCAGGGGGCTTGGGAAGCAGCAGAGAAGCTTGCTCCATTGTCATGTGGGCACATAAGCAGAGAGGCTGGAAAGAGAAGATGAGGTCAGATGAGGTTCCCTGAGGCTGGTTATAGTTATAATAGCTGTTTCTATTTCTTTAGCTCCTTGGTTTTGAAAGAGCCGTATGGTTTCCACGGCAGCCCATCTTATTAGCGAGCTCAAAGAGTTATTAAATCACTTCGCTAAGTAATACAAGAAGCAGGTATGGGGACCTAGGCTTTATCTACAGCCCTCTTTTGTCAGCTGTTTACATCAGACTGTTCCTCAAAGATTAGTTAGTACTTTTAAAGCAGAAAACCTGCCCCACCCAACTTTTCACTTCCTTCCAGAGCTCTGGGTTTGCAAAGGCAGCCCTTTGCAAAATCCATGTTAAAATGAGAAGATTCACATTATTGTGCTCCTAGGTTCTAGAGTTCACTGTAATAGACTGAAAAGATGTCTTCTTGATATAACTTTGGCATTTTTCATAAAGTTGAGTGAAGCCATTTTCTCCCTTTTCACGAGCCTTGCAAATCCTAGACTTTCTTATCACGACGCACTTGGAAAGCGAGGCATTCCGGCCAACCCAAAGCACGTCCCTGTTACAAAGCATGAGGGAATCTCCCCATCATTCAAAGAGGACCTCTCCTCGCACAGCACATTTTGGAAACATGGCCTTTTAGCTACCCCAGGGTCATTGTGAGAAAACGAGTATAGTTCACGCACACCAAAGATACTTCTTCCTCCTGTCGGTTTTATTTTTGTTTGCGCCCCCTGCCCACCCCTGTTTTTGGGTGCATTAACCAGAGTGCTTTTGTGCCTGTCCTTTCAGCTGGAAATGGAGAAACTGCAGCTGCAGAGCCTGGAGCAGGAGCACAAGCAGCTGGCCGCGCGGCTGGAGGAGGAGCGGGGCAAGAACAAGCACGTGGTCCTGATGCTGGTGAAGGAGTGCAAGCAGCTCTCGGGCAAGGTGCTCGAGGAGGCCCAGAGGGTGGAAGACGCCCTGGCCCAGCTGGAGGAGGAGAAGAAAAGGGCCGGGGGGCTGGAGGAAGAGCTCTCGGGAGAGAAGCGACGAAGCAGCGAGATGGAAGCTCAGCTGGAGAAGCAGCTCTCCGAGTTTGACACCGAGCGGGAGCAGCTTCGTGCCAAGCTGAGCCGGGAGGAAGCGCATACCACCGACCTCAAAGAGGAGATCGACAAGATGAAGAAGATGATCGAGCAGCTGAAAAGGGGAAGTGACAGCCAGCCCAGCCTCTCTCTGCCCCGCAAGGCCAAAGATAGGCGCCTGGTTTCCATATCGGTGGGCACACAAGGCCCCGGGACCCGGTCTGTGGCGTGTCAGACCGAGCTGGGGGTGGAAAGCACGGACCACGTGAAGAAGCTGCCTCTGACGGTGCCTGCCAAGCCTTCCGTGGGGAGCCCCCTCGTGTCTGCAAGTGCCAAGGGGAGTGTGGGCGCCAGTGCCCCACCGGCCAGGCCCGGGGTTGACAGACAGGCCTCCCAAGGCGACTTGATTGTGTCCTCTCCACCCACCGCCCCGTCTCCAAGTACAAACAAAACTGAGGAAAATGGACCAAGCACTAGCTCAGCTCCAGATGCACCAAGTAGCACAGCCCCTCTGCCCAGTCATGCTGTCACTCCCACCAGTCAGGCACCCAACGCCGCTGCCACCACCACCACCACACACCACCCACAGCCTCCTACGCACACTGCCCACCCTCCATGTGCCAATGCGGCTCTGCACCCAGGGCTAACCCCGCGGGTCCAAGCAGTGAGGTTTAGATTTCAGGGCAACGCGAACAATGACCAAGACCAAAACGGAAACAACACCCAAAGTCCCCCTTCCCGAGACGTCTCTCCCACGAGTCGTGACAACCTAGTGGCCAAACAGCTCGCCCGGAACACCGTGACCCACGCGCTGTCAAGATTTACAAGTCCCCAAGCCGGTGCTCCCCCCAGGCCCGGGGCACCGCCCACGGGGGATGGCAGCCCCCACCCTCCAGTGGGTCGCAGCAGTTTAAAGACTCCTGGTGCAGCCCGGGTTGACAGAGGGAACCCTCCCCCGATCCCTCCAAAAAAACCAGGGCTCTCCCAGACTCCTTCTCCACCACACCCCCAGCTCAAAGTCCTCATGGATGGCAGCCGGGCCTCGAATGCAGGGCCCAAAGCTGATACCAAAACGGTGGCTTCGCCTCCCACCAGCTTGCCACAAGGGAACAGGGTCATAAATGAGGAGAACCTCCCTAAGTCATCCTCCCCTCAGCTGCCACCCAAACCATCTATAGATTTAACTGTGGCACCCGCGGGCTGTGCCGTGTCAGCCCTGGCCACGTCTCAGGTGGGTGCCTGGCGTGCTGAACTCCCTGGACTGAAACCACCTGCATGTTCAGACAGACCCCTAGTCCTTCCTACCACCACTGCCTTCCGCTGTCCCATAAACCCCGTTAGTGCCTCATCCTGTAGACCAGGTGCCTCAGACAGCCTCCTGGTAACAGCATCAGGTAAAGGGATTGAAATCTTGTACCTTCTCTAAGAATGTGGCCTGTCCTCTCACGTGCCTTGATTCCCTTCACAGTGACCTGAATACCTTTTGCTTTTCTTTCTTTTTTAAAATTTATTTGTTGTTTTGGTATGTTAAATCTCCATCTCTTCTCTCTTCTCTCTCTCTTTCCTTTCTAATGTTTCTGATAGTCTCCGGGGTATGGCGATTCATCTTGCTGCATGAATTGTGGTTTTATTGTGTACATGCTTCTCCTCTTTTAAAACAAACTAAAAGTAGTGCTCAGGAGCACAGGGAGAATGTTCATTTCCGGGGATTCAACATGTCCCAGAGAGGAAAGAGTCTCCCTTCTGCTGACACAGCTCTCCCAAGGCCTCAGTTGTAGTGGGCCATCACCAGGCAGCAGGTGTGATGGATCTCATCCGAAGTGACACTGAGAAGAATATTCTCAACGAATTCCTTGGACTACAGGCAACCCTGCATTGTCTAACTGAGTAGATTGATTCAAGGATTGGCATACTCTGGATTTTTGATATCAGATTGGGATGGTGTTGTTTTGTGGGTGGGGGGTTGTTGTCGGGGAGAGGCTGGGGTTTGTGGGTCTTTGTTTTTGTCACTCTTGGTTTTTTCACTTCAAAAATGGTGACTCTATTTCTAGATCTCTGTTCGCAGCTCAGGTTCTCTCTGAGGGTTTTTGCTTTCTAGAGCTGCCGCCTGCTGCACTTGAACCAAATGGATAGCGAGCATGTGGACTGAGTAGAGAAGGTCTTAACAGCAGATGCAGATTATACAGCCATGGCATCTGGCTCTCTTGAACAAAGAAGCCAGTAAATACCTGAATTCCCCTGTTTCCCCCACCCCCCATGTGAATCCAGTGCAAGAGAAAGCATCGCTTTTTATTTACATGGACTGGTTGCATTCTTCACTGACGAAGCATGGATCTTACATTAATATGTGAACGCTCACATTCTTTTTAAGCTCTGGAGACATTTACCCTCCCACGGTCGACTAGAGAAACAAATTCATAAGCACACATAGGTATTTAAGAGAGGGTTTATATAAGGAGTATTTGTACATTAAGAAAATATCCCAACCCAGACCAGTCCAAGGTCATAAGCCTGATATTAGTCCATAGACCCAACAGCAATCTACAAAGTCCTTCAGCCTCAGAGAACACATGCAATGACACCAAATGCGAGATGATCACAAGCCAGCGGGTAGAAAGTGTGGCTCTAGTGGTGGTGTAAGTATCCCTGCACTGGCGGGAGTCTCCACGTGACTTCTCTGGGTTCAGGTTTCTGAATGCCTCAGAGCAGGTCCACGTGGTGTCTTCTCAGGGATGTCTCGCAGGGAGTCAGCCTTGTCATTTGCGTCTCGCAGGCTGCGAGTGTTGTCAGTCTCCAAGGAAGTCTCCTCTCTCCAAGAAGGAAGTACTGCATTTCCCAGAATTCTCAGGAGAAGACCTTGCCCATCCTGAGGTCTCATTGGCTAGCTCCAGATTGACAGGCTAGACTCCACCTCTACACTTTGATTCCTCAAATTGACACCAGAGGAGGAGACTGCCACAGATAGCATGCATGTAGACTGTAGTAGAGAAAGTTTCCACATCACATGCAGGTTAGACAGTCAAGGAATGTAGTTCTCTTGAAAAAAGAAGCCAGTAAAAACCTGAATATCCCCCTCCCCCTTCCCTCCCATGTGAATCCAGTGCAAGAAGAGGCATTGCCTTTTATTTACGTGGACTGGATGTGTTCTTCTCTAGGCACGGGTCCTACAATAATAGGAGAATGCTCACATTCTTCTTAAGCTCTGGACACATTTATCCTACCCTGGTATCGTCGTGGTTTGCAGAAACAATTAGTTCTGGTGGGAGGGAACTTTTAGGATGGAAGGATGGATTATTTTGGAAATTTGCACACTCACCCCCATTCCCAATCAGGTAGTGCAGGATGTTAAAGTGTGTGACTGCTAAGTAAACGTTGGAGATTCAAGCTGACCCAGGAGTACCCTGCCATCTACCTCTAAGAGAGCAGCCAGTTGAAACCTTTTATAGAACCCAGTTCTTCTATAGCCAGGGCCAACGGGCTAGCAACTGGCTTAAAATATATATATATCTTTCAAACATGGTTGAATGAGTGGCCAGAAGAAAGACAGGCAGCACTCTTGATAGCAATACCCCAGGGTTTATGCATCCAAGTGTTAATTGCCTCTGAAATGAAGTTGGAGAGGCTGTATTATTATGGGGCAAAATTGGGAAGTGGAAGCACTGTGAACTTGGATGTCACACAGATCTGTGTTAGAATTTAGGCTGCCATTTGCAGCTATTTGGTTCCAGTGTTCGTTTTCCCTCTACCTGAGCAAGTTTTCATCCTTAATAAGGAGTTTATGCAGGTGATTGTTAGGAAGAGGCTTGGCCACTGTGAAAATGCCCAGAGCGGTGTAAAGAATGAATGGGTGGAGATAACCATCAGTGACATTGCCGTTGAAAACATTTGGAGAATTTTGCTTCGAAATTGACATTGGTCTTACTCCCTGTGCCGCTTTTACCAGCAGCGAGCATGCCAGAAGCCGGTCCCAGAATGAGATGACCCAGTCCTTCTGGTGGCCCAACATGGCAATTGGCTGCTTCTCAAAGCTCTGCTCTATTTTCAGAGGAGTTTTTGCCACCATTCAGGAGACCAGGCTGGAAGGTTTCAAAGCGCTTGCCAAAGTCTGCTTCCAGGATGGTTTGGAGCAGGGCAGGGCTGCTGGCATCGATGGACAGACTGTGAAGCAGGCACTCTCTAGGATGTGAAGCCTTGTCGGCTGTGGACAACACAAAGGAAGCCACGTGTGCTTTGAAACTTTGATCCTTTGCCAAGTGGTCCCTCAGTCGATAGAGTGGTCTGGGGTCCGGCTCCGTCTCCCCTCAGTTAGTCATGTGCATAAGCAATCATGAGGCGGCGGCCCAAAAACTCATGGGAAAATCCCACTGTCTTTCAATTCCACTTTTCCACCAACTTTTTGAAGCCGCCTTGTCAACTGAGGACAGCTCTGTCAGCCAGGCTGTAAGTTGACCTTTCAAGAGAGAGAGTGCTTAGTCTTTTATCTGTTCCCTTAATGTGCCCTACCCAGAGAACAGTGGAAGGAGCAGTCAGCCCCCTGGAAAAGTGCCCTCTGTGCCTATGTCCTGGGAGCAGGAGAGAAGAAATTGTAGAGCCAAAGAAATAGCACTCATGGAAGGTAACAGGGCACTCCTTAATTTTCTATCCTCTGATTTTATAATGAGGCCAAAAGATCCTTATGACTTCAGGACTACCTTTCTCTGGATAACACGTCTCCATGCCTCTTATATAGAAGATGCAAAGTATTAAATATGCGCACACGGGGGGGGGGGCCCTCTTAGGCAGCGAACACCCTGTCTGTCCCTGGGTGGCATGAGCACTGAGCACAGAGCTACTAACAGAAACGTTGCTGGTTTGAACGCCCCAGAGGCCCCTCATAACAAGGCCTGCTGCTTTTCTCCTGAAAGGTCACAAAAACCCCACAGAGCTCAGTTCTGTCCCCATCTCAACACTCACAGAGCTGGCCCGAGGCCTTCTTGATGTGACAATAAGAGAAACACCATCACAGTGGCATGATGAGAGGCTGTAACCCACCTCTGTGTGGAGGTGAACCTGAACTTGCCACATGAGAGGAAGGGTTCCAGCTCTGTGTCCATTTAGATCTTCCCTGGTTTTGCTCTATTCACTGCAACCAGGGAGTAGCAGTGTCCCTCCCCCACTTCCCACCCTGGTTGTGTCTGCTGATTGTGTCTGCTCGAGTTGTGTCCCCCTTTGGGCATCAGCCCAGGGAAGGTCATTGACCTTCTAGGTAGGGGCCAGGCTGAGTCTCCAGGTCTGCCAAATGCCTGTAGAGCATCTGCTCCCACCTCCTTGATGAAGAGCGAGCACACTGGGCAGAGAGGACAGAAGGAGGTCTAGTGTATTTCTGGTCCTTCTTGGTCTCCCCATAAACTGTAGATTTTCTCTGGCCTTTCAGGTTTGCCACCTGAAAATGAGGCAACACACACACACACACACCAATAGGGTGTCATAAGCTTGCCAGGTGTTTTTTTATTTTCCTAACGGTTATATTTCTCTTTCCTTAAAGCAATGCTAGACTCCCTGATTCCCCACGCCATGCCCATTCAACAATAAAACTCTAGCATTCTAAGTCAGCGTAGATGAGAGACTTCAGGAAGTTCTTGGGGAAATGCCGTTATCTTTTTCATTCCGCTTTTACATGAACCTTGTGAAGCCCCCTGGGACATTTATTAACAGCCCCTCCCCCCAAACCACCCTTTGTGGTAGAGTTGATTTCAAGGAGGTGACTTTATCAGCCAGAGTAGGACTGCATCGTTGGGTCTCCAGGCTGGAATCTCTCTGGAAGAAGATGACCACGAATTTCTTCCTCAAGAGGGACTGGTGCGTTCAAATGGACAACTGGTCTTTAGGAGCTGAGTGCTTTAAACACTGTACCACTAGGGCACATGACAAATGAGTATTAACTTACTGAGGAGAACTGGAAGGACAGCAGATACCATGTTAGTGAATTGCGTGCTAACTGTACTTCAGAAAGCAGCGGTTAAGGCCTGGATTTTAATTTCCCAAACATTTTAAATCTCAAATGAATTGTAATTCGTCTCTTGAACTTGCCAAAGGAGGGCAGATGAAATATTGGGATTCTAGAGGCTTAAACTCCAGGCAACTGAGTTTCCATACCCTAGGAAAAGTGTTTGCGTTTCTTTCTTTTTTCTTTTTTCTTTTTTATTAATTTGCAACACTGATTTGTTTTTATTTATCCCTCTCCCTACCCCCAGTTGAAAAAATATTTTTATTGATTCTTCTCCATGTATGATTGGCTTAAAAGCTAAATTAGGAAACAAGATTGTTTGGGCCGTGACATTAACCACACTCTGAAGCTGATGCCAGAAGCTGTTCTCATCGCCCCTCCCCCATGGTTGCACGTTCTGTTTGTTCTGTTCATCCTTGCACTCCATGTAGTCCCGTCCTCACGGCATGTTCCCCGAGCTTCTCACCTCTACTAATGTTTGCAGAGGACGCTGCAAGGCTGCACGAGACTGTTTTCTAACAACAGGAGGGTAGCTGTATGCAAACCAATCTCTTCTCTCACTGCCTCACCACTGACTAGTCAACTAAGGATGACTGTTCTTATCCTTGTTGGGAATGTGAAAGGAAGTACCATTGTGAAATGTTCTTTTGTTTTGTTTTGCATTTATAAAAGGACATCTCCAAAGCAAATAAGTTTGTGAGGGCTAGACAACACTGGTAGCAAAGTTAGGAAATCCATTTGAAGTGTATTTATCTAGCACCATCCTTTAGTAAGAGATTTGAAGACTGTATCGCAGTCCTTTAAGAAACAAGGATCTTGATAGGTATGTCTTCCCGTAATTTTATGTAAGAGGGATCTCGTAAGTCTCACCGATCGAAAGGTCGACAAAATATTTGAATAAGATAATTTTTTCCTTCAGATAACTTAATATCGAACATACAATTCCCATGAAACGTTATCCATAAGTGAATATCGCTGTAAAAATCGGGTACAAAGCTACCTTTATGTTTAAAGTATCTGCGCCCAAGCCTAGGACTGTGATGAAAAAGAGAACACAAAAGCAAAGCCCCAACGAATTGCAAGCTGTTTCACATTAACTTCTCTAGATACCCTTATGAGAATGTCAAACATCACAGCGCCTTGGGTGAGCGCTCAGTACCGAATGAGAAGCGTTCAGACAGACAGACAGAGAGTGTGAGCCATGCCCCACCCACCCCACCCCTGTTCCACAAAGGCCTGGAATGCAATGCCTTCATATAACCTTGGTGTTTGCTTTGCTGCCAAGGCTATCTGCCTTGGTGTTTATAACTTCTCTGTTGATGATCGATTTCATATAAGTACTGATTTAATTTTTGTGGGCTTGTTTTTTGTTTGTTTTTAAGAAAATACAAAAGGTAAAATGTACCAGAGAGGAGCCTGCTTGTAAGTATGAAGTCAAAAATACTACTTTTGTAAGGCGAGCTAATGAATATCAGTGGGGAAAATACCATAAAGTTGGGATAAATATTTAATTTTTATGAGCACTTGCATTTTGTTTGTCACTGCAGTCTAATCGGGTAGAATAATAATTTATTCATGAGTCCAAATAAGTGATTATACAGCTATAATAGCTAGCTTTTAATAAGCCGGAGAGTTACTTTTGTGCAACCTGCTTTTGTTTTGTCTTTGTACGGGAACTTGACAAATACTGAAATTTTTTGTCTGCGTGTGCCCTTTTAATATCGAGGCTGGGAATTTAGAGATTTAGTGAGAAGAATCAACTATTAGATACATATTAGTACACTCCTCCTCTTCACGAATACTATCCTGACATCACTGTGCAGCAGATATGAAATCTGCCTGTGTTGTATCTTATTACCGGGGGTGTTCCCAGATGAATGGACATAGGTACATATGTACATATGCACTAGTGTTATTCAAAGGTGTTTGGGGCACAATCAGGGACAATAGTAAGAGGACTTAATTTGAAAATTAACCGTATCTAAGCCTACAGTACACAAAAAATGCCATGCATTCTGTTAAATAAACATTTTTACTTTACTGTTTTTGCAGCCTTTTGATCAAGGAAGAATTCAGAAAATTTTCCATGCTCTATGCCGTCGACTTCACACACTTAACAGATTCTCTTCTAAAGCTGCTAAATACTGCTGAGAAATATCTAACTGATAACTCTTATGATTTTTAGTAAAACTCGATGGTAGAGTGTCCTCTTTTCTGTCTGGTTAAAAGTTTCTGTTCGACGTGTGATAAAGATGGCCAGATGAGACTGTTCGGACCTTGTCTATTGCAGAGCTGTGCTGGCACTGGCCGGATTCAGTTACATTTATAAGTTCTTGATTCTGTATAGCAGTCAGTCCCTGTTATTTTTATACCCAATGAAGGGATTTCTAAGACTATCAATGAACACTCTCAGAGTATTTGGTCCATCTTGAGAGTTTATGTAAAACGCTTAAGCGAATACTTTAGAAGCATTGTTGAAAAGTGAAAACCTCAGTTTCTTGCAATTAGTTATATTTTACACCCAAGCATATGGGTTTCCCTTTTCTGGTTGCTATTACGCTGGAGGTGCCTTAGTGGTGCAAGAGTTGCCCTCTGGCCTGCTTAAGCAGAGGTTGGTGGTTCAAACCAACCAGAGGACCTAGGGGGAAAAAAGATTTGGTGACCTGTTCTCCTAAAGATTAAAGCCCAGAAAACCCCCTTTGGGGATCGTTCTGCTGGGCCTATGGCATCTGACCGCCACGCATGAGATTTTAAAATCCATGTTGCTTTGAAGCTGCGAAAAGGAAATTGAACTTTCATGAGACGGTCCTCTTAGTCTCCTTAAACCAGTGACCACCTTAACACTTTCCTATGCCAGACTGAACTGACAACTAAAAAATCATTTGTCATCACATAAATGTCATTAGCAATAGATATAAAACCTGTTTTGTATAGTTTTGTGCTAAGTAAATATTAACAGATTGATAATATTAGAAACCATGTAATCCTTTGGGAACACTGTGTGTGTGTGTGCGCGTGTGTGTGCGCGCGCGCGCGCGTGTGTGTGTGTGTACAGAAAGAGGTAGGGTAATCTCTTGTCTCTTGTATCTGCTCCTACTCTCTAACTAGGGTCGCTTTAACCCACAGGCTGGTCACCCTCCCTAACCCCTTTGCTAATGAGTGGTGGTCCTGCCCCCCTGGCTAGCAGGCCCACCCTTCTTCAGCAAGCTGCTGCCCAGGGAAATGTCACTTTACTGTCAATGCTGCTTAATGAAGAAGGACTAGACATTAATCACTCCTGCGAAGATGGCCATTCTGCCTTGTATTCTGCTGCTAAGAATGGACATACAGGTAATGACAGTGACCTCGTCCCTCATGGTACTCATACTTGTAAGTGAATGCACTGTCAAATGCAACCAGATCCATTTTTAGGAACAAACGGTCTGTTCGTTTTTTTTGTTTGTTTGTTTGTTTTACTTTTATGGAACTATAGTGTATATAATTCAATACTTCAGCCATATCAAGAAGGCTTGGGCTGTCATTGCCTCAATCAACTTTGGAACCTTTCTTCCTCCTTGCACCCACCGAACGGTCCCTGGTGGCGGGGGGTAGTGTGATGACACATTGAATTGTGATTGCAAGGACACCAGTTCGAACCTCTAGCAGCACTGCAGGAGAAAGACTGGGCTTTCTACTCCCACTGAGAGTTACAGTCTCTGAAACCCCTGGGGCTGGGAGGTGGGTGGTGCCATCCTTAGGAGTCAGCATGCTTCAATGGTGGGTTTTTGGAGTTTTCGTGCCCATTGACAGGGAAGAGCAAAAGGTTCCTTTTGGTTTCAGGCTTTCTCTTACAGGGAGTGGTGGTTAATTTTTGTGCATGACCTTAGATGTCTTTGTAAACATGACAAAATATGAGTTGTACCATCTTCAATCACATGACAAGTGGAGCAAGGCTGGTAAGCAGTCTCTCTGTTTTGTGCCCAGCGGACTGGATTGTGCTGGTGGAACCTGTGGGTCTAGGCTGTGAAGCACACTACAGAAGACAGCCACCCATGGCTGCTTTGATCAGAATGAGGTAGCTCCATTTGTGGGTTAGGAACACCACGGCTGTGTGGTCCAGGCCAGCATCGTGACTCTGGCACTTGCTGCAGCTGGTCGGATGGGAGGAGCTAGGAAAGGTCTGAATGGGCCTGAAAAATCATTCTGTCGTTGGAAGGATAGTTTCTTGGAGTTTTCTAAGAGAACGGAAACATTGCATAACTCTAAATGGCATATGGATGAAGTCTGGGAATTATCCTTGTTCCTTAAAATGCAAATTCTGTCATCAAATGCCTTAAAACTTATGGTAATATAGAAAAAAGACATGAATTGACTGCAGGTGCCAAGTCACAAGGCATTACGTACTCGAACCGCAGGATTATAGGCAGCATGGCTTCTGTAAAATTTCTCACTGCATCACTGGGTGAGGATGGAATGAAGAGCCTTGGGTGCTAGGAAGGCAGCTCATTGTTTGGAAGTACTCTGGAATTCGCCTATACCTCCCAAGCACTGATGACATGGTAGCCTTTAACACCAAGAAAATATGTCATGTCCGTCGCACAAGACATATAAGTTTGACGTGTCACTCCTGCCTGAGCTGGGAGATTTTCTGAGTGTACCCTCTGTCCTCATTCATGGAGTTAAGCACAGGAGGGCCATCATACAAAGTCATTTTAAAGACAGAAATTAAATATCCTAAAGCTAAAAGTTACCTATTTAATGATATAGAATTGTTTCAATTGTGTGAATGAATTTGGTTGTCCATCCAAAGGCACTATATTGTGGGGGAAGCTGGTGGAAAGGTCCTGTAGAACATTTTTCTGACACTTGGCAATTCCTTTCATGCGAAGCTCTCTCCCTCCCTCTCTCTTCCTCCCCCTCCCCTTTCTGTATCACACACACACACACACACACACACACATCACATGCACACACACGTGCTTTGGTGAATCTGGGATAATATACCCTTTGGGGAAAGAGGCTGTCTTTCTCTGGCAAATTATGGAGTCCCACATTCCAGAACCGTTAGATGTTCTGTGCCAGGGAGAGTACCCCAGGGGTTCAGAATCTCTCTGTAGCTGCTTTAGAATTTGGCACAGGCTGGATACAGGTGGGAAATTAAAAGGACTTTCTATTAAAATCCATAGACTGTGTGAGATTGCTGCTGAATGCAGAAGCCCAAGTCAATGCTGCTGATAAAAATGGCTTCACACCCTTGTGTGCTGCAGCTGCTCAGGGACATGTCAAGTAAGTGACGCTCTGCTCTTTCTCTCCTATGCAAAGATCTTCGCTTTGTCTGGGGCACGTGTATTTGGGTCTGGCTGAGTGTGTAGACTGGTGCTTATCAGCTTGGGGCAATAGTTTTACTAAACATATAGAAGGAATGATGTTCAAAGTAGCCCCAGAATCTATCTGCTCTGTGTGACACATGGTGGGCTGGAGAGAAATGTGTGTGTCTAAACCTCATAAAAATGAACGAGTTAATGGTTTGTCACATCAGATCCAGTGGCACCAGGGGCCCTTACAGACTGTGGTCTTCACTTCTCCTCACCACTACAACACCTCCCCAGAGTGTGTGTGCAGAGTGCAGGGCATCGACACTTACACATATACTTTATTTGGGATCATCAACTTCCTCAGGCAAGCACACCAAAAAAACAAACCCCCAACCCATGCACCATTCCCAAGGCTGTACCTATTTGCGGGAGCAGACAGCCTAAACTTTCTCCTTGGCAAGCAGCTGGTGGGCTTGAACTTCGTCCCACACTTACCCCAAAGCACCACGGGGGCTCCCCAGTGACGCATCTTGATCCCTTCAAAACAAGGAGATGGTGGGGTATTTATAGATGAGCTCTGAAAACCCCAATCCCCAAAGAGCCTTGTCATTGAAATGCGCATAACTTTCACAGTTATTTTGCCCTCTGCTGACTAAGCCTGTGGAATCCAGGCATGACTTTAAAGATCCTGAACTACATGTTAATAGTACAATGGAGGGTTGTTGCTCCCTCCGTTTATGGAAGGCCCCGTGTGGGTCAGGGTACCACTGCACTCCACTGGGCCTTTCAGTGACTGGCTTTTCAGAAGCAGATCCAGGGAGCCCCTCGGGGAACTGGCACATCCACGCATTTGGTCAGCTGCTAAGACTCATAACTGTTTGCTCACCCAGGACCTCCAGAGGCATGGATACCTTTCTGAAAGGGGGACAGCCTGGGAAAATCCAGAGGCCAATGAGTAAGATTCAATGTGGACATGGATACACACACACACACACACACACACTCAGCTAACTCTGCCAAGAAAACCCAAGGAAGAACATAAGACCCGTGTAAAATCAATCAACCAATATAAGTTGTGAATTGTTTCCCAATTCCCTGCCAATTTCATGCTAAGTTTACTGTCAACTGACTTTACCCACTGAAACTGGTGCTGTTTCCTGAGTGACCAGGAATCCTGGGAAATCATGAAGTTACCCTGGTCCTTGCCTCCCTCATCCTCTGGCAGTGAGTGCCCGCCTGGCCATGTCCTTTTCCTTGTCAACGGCCCCTGCCCACAGCCAGTCTGCCTCCACACTCTCCTCCATGAGCCCTGGGCTCTGTTACTCACTGCCTGTACTAGGCTGCTGTTTGTAATTCTTTCTCGAGCCCATGTCTCAGAATAGCTCCCCATCAGGCCTGGAGAAAGGGTTAGACTGTTTCCAACCACAAATAATACGGATGTCAAGCACAGTAAAACCCTTCATTCCATGAGGTCAACAGTTATTCTAAGGATCCCGGTTTTACAGGTTGGTTACAGAGGAAAGTCATAAACGTGGTTTAGGACTTGATTAGACCTGCTATTTTAAATTTTCATAAGAGGGTGTAAATGTTGTGACTGAAATCTTATCTTCGGGCCCTGTTAAAATACCCAAACCAGACTCAGTTGCCAGCAAGTTGAGCCAACTCACGGTCAGCCTGTGCTGTTAAAATGCAAGATCCGCCTGAGATCCACAACACGGGATACACGCAAGGGGGCTCTGACGCGTTCTGGAGGAAAGGCCATTACCTTTTCATTTCATTTCCCCCCCGTGAGTTTTCTGTCGATGTACAAACGCAAACACTGTATGCATATGAACCCGAAGAATTGTCTTTGCCTTTCTTCATAATGCGTATCAGGAGCAAGTGACATTTCAAAGGTCACTCGCTCCTTTTGTATGTAACTAATTGCATCCTGTGTTTTCAGATGTGTAGAATTATTAATTGCATACCATGCAAACATTAATCATGCTGCTGATGGAGGACAGACACCTCTATACCTGGCCTGTAAAAATGGAAATAAAGAATGTATTAAACTCTTGTTGGAAGCTGGAACAGACCGAAGTATAAAAACCAGAGTGAGTACCAGTTTTGTGGGGGTTGTTTTGTTTTTCTCTTCATGTACTTTAGAACTGTTTGGAGGATTTTAAAGCTAACAGCAGCAACAACAAAATGTTAAAACAGAATTTTCTGTGTTCCGCTTTGCATTTTTGGATATTGCATTTGAAGAATATATATCTGCTGATTGCATCTCTTCCCTGCTGATGAAAGCCTTACCCCCTCCAAAGACTGACCTGCTCACCCCTGAGCCTCCTCTGGAATCATCTGTTTTCTATTGATCTTCCTTTTAGAATTAGGAGAAATGACTTAGGTGTGCATTTTCATTCATTGAATATTATCTACTGAGTGTACCTGGAAATAGAGTTCTACATAAGTATTTTTAAATATTATATGGCAAATGAACATTGACGTCGTTTGTTACATTCCCACTGAACCAATTCTGAGTGTTTGCAGTCTGCTGTTTTCTGTTTCCATTTGGCTACCATCTGTGCCCTCCTTAACTTTCTTTTTATCTCAGTGTTAGAGTCAGTGGGGGCCACTTGATCTCCTGTAGCTGATTACTTAAAGGACTCCCCAACTCACTATTGATATGGTTCATCTTGTAAGGTAATCTGTTATGTGGATGAAAGGTGACCTCTAGGACTGACATCAAATCCAAGTTCAAAAGGTATCCTTAGGTGATAGTTCTAGAGGTTCCCTATGTTGAGTGGTCTAGGGAATTTGAATTTTCTGGGGAATTTGAATTTTGTTCTATATGTTTCTCCCATTCTATGTGGGACCCATCCTCTCTTTTGTTCCTGGTCAGAATTGTGAGTCATCACAGCCAGGCACTATCTAGTTCTTCTGGTCTCAGACTCCAAGAGGATATAGTGCTTAGTCATAAGGACTTCCTCTTCCTATAACCCTTAGTCTCCTGCATTCTCTTTTGTTCTTGACAAGTAGAGACCACTTCTACCTGTGATGGCCATTCACAAACTTTTAAGAGTTCAGAAAGTACTCACCAAGGAGGACAGGTAGGGCATTACCCTCTTATTTGTTGTATCTATTGACTGAGGAAACTGCGATCGTAATAAGCCTTTCACTTCAAATACTCCCATCCTACAAGAGGGTGTTAGGATATATCTACAAAGTCCCTGAAACGGGGCCCCCTCTGTGCTTGATTACTCATACTCATGTGCAGGACACCCAGGTGTGTGTCCCTGTATGTTCACATACAAACATGCCTCTTGCATTTGCATGCATGTATCTACATATGCCTTCCAAAGCACTCACGCCTGTCATACACCTTTTTTGGATTGTTATTATTGTCATTGCAAAAAAAATGTATGTTTCAGCAATTACCAAAATCGTCACTTTCACTTAAGCTCTTCTTGTCTTCTTTTAACGTGGCCTGGTTGTGTGCTTGGGTACAGCCTTTCCCATCACTGAAGATGGCCAGTGACTACTGTCTAGAAAGTGATCCCCCTCCCTTCTCTGGAAATCAGCAGAGATTGTTGCTTTTGGTATATGTGCCGCTCCACGGCTGTTGACAACAGGGAGGCCATCCAGAATTGGGCCTTTTGTGCTTGACTTGTTTCACTTAGCAGAATGCCCTGCAGTTTCATCCCTCTCATAGAGCTGACTCCCAGACCCATTGTTGTCTTTTGTGGACACTCTGCCTTTGAGTCTTGATGCCACAGTTTGTTAGTCACCATCCATGGACAGACACGTCGATTATTTCCATCTTTTTCTATTGGCTAGTCTCTTTATGCTAAAACCTTATCCTCCTTCTTGGCATCTCAAATTGAGGTTCTGACTGTCCATAGAGAGCCAATGTTCAGTTAGGGTCTTGAGCAATGCCTGTTAACTTCAAATGGTGAACGTTTAGTTTAGGTGGCTGAGGTCATGGGCTAGCCCATTTAAGTCTTAAAAATGGAAACAGAACTATTGAGAGACATGAAGGAACTTTACTCAACTCATAAGCTGTACTCAGGATCAGAATGCCTGCTTTTCCCAGCTCAGCAATCCAAACCCAAGAACATTTAGAGGTGAAGCTTAAACAGCCTAGTTCTCAGCTTTAATATTGTCATCAAACCTTTCCCCCTGGTCACTCTGCTTTCAGGATGGCTGGACACCAATTCACGCCACTGTGGACACTGGTAATGTGGATAGCCTCAAGCTCCTTATGTACTACAGAGCACCAGCTTGGTCAGACGGGCTGACCAAGGAGGAGTCCAAACAGGGTGTCTTTGATTTGGACGAAGGAGAAGAAAGTCCTGAAGGTACAACCAAGCCCATCGTTCCTGCAGACCTCATTAACCACGCCAACAGGGAAGGCTGGACTGCTGCCCACATTGCTGCTTCGAAAGGTTTTAAGGTGAGCCTGCCGGCAGCTGGCCTCTCCCTTCCACAGTGATTTGATGAGCAGCCAAGTTGTCTGAGTGCATTTAAATGGAGTCATTGGGATGGAAACAGAGTGGGACCGTCACAGGAGATTATTAGCTACTGGGGTGAGTTGCCCTTTTTCATATTCAGTGGATATTTATAGACAAGGGAATAAATGACTTTCCATAGGCATCATTTTCTTCAGAGTTTGTCAGTAAAGGAGGCGACGGTCACTTCAAATATTTGGAACCACAATGAGCTAAACGATTGGCATTGATTTCATCCATTGGGTTGTGTGTTGGGCTGGGTTGTCTAGAAAAACAAACCGGTGACTCTCATCTCTGTGTGAGAGAACAGTATGCAGAGCAGTAATTCCACAGCAAGACGGCACCTTGGTCCAGTCCGGCTCAAGTCCCTAAGTCAGACGCTAGCCAGTGCCCTCCTCAGACGCACATAGCTGCAGGCCAATGACACAGAAAGGAGAAGTGGGGAGCAGGGAGATCCCAGGCCAGTGTGTGCAGCATCCCAGTGATCCAAGGGCAGTGGAAACCCGGCCTGGCTGCCCACAGGAGGCTGTCCCTGGAGGCAAGAAGAGTTTTGGACAGCAGGAAGGGCAAAGGATCAGAGAGAGAGAAAGAAGTTCTCAGTTTCTCCCTTATAAAAGGTGACACCCCCAAGGAGGTGTCACGTCTGTGACCTGCTGGACAGGTTGGGTTCCATCCATGCACTTTCCTTCAAATTCTACTGGACACAAAACCAGTCCACTACTATAGGAAGTGCTAGGAGGCTACTGCTAAGAGACAGGGCCAGAGCTGTAGGGGTCATTTTTTTCCCCACTCAGGCCGGCCTCCCCTCCACCCTGCCGGGTCTCACTCACAGATGCATGTGTAAGAGCGGCACCCGTTTTTACTCACCAGTTAAAACAAGCAAAATGATTCTAATGGCTAAAGAAATAGTCCGTTCTCTCATGCCTCTTTTTCTGTAGCGATCCTTTTAGCAATACTCACCCTTTGCTGATAATACTTTCTTAGAAAGCTGTGGGTGTCAGGTAAGGTTCCTGGGTTGTGACAATGGTTTGTACTGGACTGCCAACCCAAAGGTGGCAGTCCATCCACCCATTGGTGCTGGGGATGAAGGGGTAGTGACCCACTGCCCACACCCAGCCGCGGGGACCCCTGGAGAGTGCCCGGGTGCTCTGACCTAGGTGGGGTCGCCGGGAGTCCGAATTGTCTCAGGGGAAGGATGGGTCTAAGGCCCTGTGGCTGCCAAGACTTGTAAGCAGTTGCTGCCCGCCATTCAGTGTGTGCTAGTCCAGGTAGGCGAGAGGAACAAATTCATAGACACACATATGGATATAAGGGAAAGATTTATATACAAGAGGAATGGAACATTGAGAAAGCATCCCAACCCAGTCCAGTTCAAAGTCATAAGTCCGATATTAGCCCATATATCCGATGCCAGTCTAAAGTCTTCTTCCAACTCATGAAGTCACAGGCCAGTGGGTGTAGAGTCCTGGCTCTGGCAGGGACCCCCTCATGGCTCCTCGTTTCCAGGGCTCAGGGTCCATCAGCAGAATCCATTGGTGATAGAAACATCTCAGCACTGGTAGGGTCACTGTGACTTTTCTGGCTTCAGGGGTCTGGTTCCATCAGGGTAAGGCCGTGTGGCTTCTCCTCTGACTCTCCCGGTTCCTCGGATGCTGCCATCTTGTCTTGTCAGTTGAGCGACTCCAAACACCCGGGAAGATGGTCTCTCTTCTCCAAATGGGAAATACCGCGAGACTTCCCAGAATTCTCTGGAGAAAGCCAGGCCCACCCAGAGGCCTCATTGGTTACTCTTTGTTTATCTCCAGATTGTCAGGCTAGACTTCACCCCTACATCCCAGTCATGAAATTGACATCAAGTACATGACCGCCACACGGTGACATCTAGTGTAATGGCAGGCCCGAGAAGGAAAAGACCAGTGTCGCTTAGGAGAAGCACATGGATGAACACACATGTTAGAGGAAAGAGGCCCTGGCTGTGCATGCTGTCCGGCTATTCGTGGGCAGAGCTGTGAGAACGTGAAGATGGGGAATGGGTCCTTTGGAGGAGATGGAACTTACTGGGGGTCTCACAGGGTGAGGTGAATTTCCCATTCCGGGTAAGAAGGTAAGCAGTGCAGGTGGAAGGAGTGCCGGGCACCCAGGCGTGGGAGCCCAGAGGTATAGGCAGTGCCAGTTGCAGGGATTAGGAGCGGTGAAAAATAAGACCCACCTGTGAGCATCGTGGCAGAGCATGAGACTCGGGACCTTCCGTGCCACCTGAAGAAATTCCTTCACAATGAATCGACATGATGGATGGATGGGTTGTTATAAGCGCTCCAAGAGGCCCCCCCCCATAAAATGATTTATTACAATTTTGGAAAAAGGAAAGAAATTCATTCAGTAGGCAAATAATGTCACTGAAAACTTTTGCAGAATGGTGCTAAATTGTTGGTACTAGAGTTAAGGTAAGCAATTCCATGTTGAAGATTTAAGATAACGCAAGTCTTGGTGGCTGAAGGGCTAGACTAGGTGAAAGAAGGCAGTAGTGAAAGTAACGAGAGCTTCTGTGGACCTTCCTGCCTGGCCCTGACCTCTGATTCCACATGGGAAATAAGGGGTCGAGTAGAAACAGCAGTGACGTTTTCAGGAAGACGTTTTCAGCCGTTGTGATCGGGAAGATAGAATGGGTTGAGACATGTGGCTCTTATGTGCTGTGATTTACCCAGTACATGGAAATACCTGGGTGTTTTTTTTTTAATTTTTCAGAGTTTTCAAGTTGGATCATTTCCTGTTATGATCCACATCAGAACTTAGATAAGACTTAGATCTTTTTTTAATGAAATAAGTGAGAAAAGGGATTGATTCAATTTAGGTATATTTTGTGTCCCTTCTATCTTTAGCAATAACTTAAAAACAAATAAAATCTAGGAACTGCATTTGGCATCAAAGTTTGGGACAGAAAAAGGTGGGAAATATGAGAAGTTTACATGTGAGAATGCAGTCAATGTACACCTTTGAAACACACATGATGGCAAAGAAGTGCATAGAAATGGGGGGAGGGGGAAAGAGTTTGCAACCAACCTTCACTCCACCCCAGACATGGTGTCATGGGAGATGTGGGTTACTGGTTGCATGGCTGTGCATGCACTTGGCCTGGATGCAAAAGTAATAATAATTACCACAAGCAACCCCATCCTCGCCCTGAGTTTTACTGCTCCGACATGTTCTGCCACTGGTCCTCTGGTTAAAGGTTGCAGGAGCCAACTTCCCAGGGCTGAGTTTCTCTGCAGGGCAGAGTCAAAGGGACATTCGGTGGCTTCATGATGAACTCCTGTGAGTCCTGGGGCTTTTGATGGTCAAGGACAGTGTTGTCTCACACATGCCTGACAGAATTGCCTGGTAAAGGGAAATCAAGAGATGTGTTTCACATAAAATATGAATCTCTCATAGTCCCTTTAAGAAGTGTAAGATGAATTTAGACAAGACTAGAGATTTTCCAAGGAAAAGCATGATTGACAAGGTTCTCACATGGCTAAGCTATTAAAATAACAGATATTTTATCCCTAGAGTGGGCATTTAATCTTCCAGTCTAATCTAATCATTTTGTGATTAGGGCATTTAAGCCCTCGAGGTTTAATCGCCAACCTAGATAGATGGAGGTTGGGAAAGGAGCCCAGGCCGCCAGAATCTATTGCTGTCTGCCAGTCTGGGGCCCTGGTCAGAGGTACAGGAAAATGGTTTGTATCATTTGATTTTAGTATTGGTATAGTGGCTGAGCTTGTTCTCAAGAAAGACAATCCACTTCTCTAAATGCTAAGGCCCGTTTCCTGAACAATTAAATTACGAATCTGAGTCAAACCACTCTATTTGGTGAAATAGATTACATACTCAAACCCACTTTTTTTTTTCTGTTAACAATAACTTGTCCGTGATGAGTTGTCATGGGATAGCAGCAGCATCGCTGTCCAGGAGGAAGGCAACTTCCATTTCCGCATGGCTCCCGGTACACACGTGTGGCCTTTGAGAGACCCAGGAGACCTTTCAGCTCATCCTTCATATTAGAGTTGAAGAGACTAAGTCTGGGGAAATGGTGCGATTTTGCACATGAGTCATTGAAGAACAGATCCCTCAATCAATGCCTTAAAAATAAAAGATTAGCCTCTAGTCTTTTCCCCAATGGTTGAGACATTTAGACAAACTATTACCTAGCATTTGAAACTCGAAGTCCCTCTCTCAAGAGGATCTGTAACTACCCCGCAGAGAGCGTCAAAGAGAGTTCCTCGCTGCAGTCACTCGGTGTGCACAGAAAGGACTTCCTTGTGAAATGCTCCGCTCTGCCATGAGACTGGGCACGCTGAGTGCTTGCTCTTGAAACAAATTAGGGAAAGGCTATTTGAACATCTCTGCTGTGAAAGCACTCGTTGCCCGGGCTTTTGTGTTTGATGGACCGTGTGTGTTTGGTGAGTACAAGAGGGGATTCTAATTCTAGATTAGATGGCACGCCAGATTTTCAGTGACAGTTTTCCTTGATCACCTAGGTCCGTTGGAAAGCTCTGCATCTCAGCAAAGCCACGGGTACCATATTGTCCACCAGCGAGTGGTCCCTGCCAACTGCATGGCATGTCTTTGCAGTTCCATTGTCCTTGTCGTGCTGGAGACTTAACACATAGCCTCTGTAAACAGATTTTAAAATTCTGGATTATATGTTGCCAAGGAAGGATTATATGTTGCCACTCCTACCTCCCTTGGTCTCAGGGTGGTTTGTACTGATGGTTAAATGCAGACCTTCCCCTACCTTCTAGAACATTGTTCCCTCTCCTGCTTCATTCACCAGGATTTGTTTCCCTTCTCCCCGCCCCCTTTTTTTCTTTCTTTTTTTTTTGGGGGGGGGGGCAATCACTGCCCTCTGGTGGTCGTGGGAGCTACCCAGCGCTGCTCCTGAGAGCTGCCGCTGAATTTGATCTGCCAAGCCCGCGGGCTGCAGTCCTGCACTCAGCCACTTACGCCACTGGGGCTCAACCCCCTTTTTTTCTTTAACCAGTTTTTCCCTTTGGCGTTTTCACCCTAAGTAACTCTCATGCACACCGACTTCATTATTAGCCCACTGCTACTCTTTTAGAAGAATCTATCTGGTCTTTTTGCTTTTAGCAATAACTTCTAGTGCTACAAAGACTCACTCCCATATCTCCAGTCTTGAAGAGTTCCCTATTTCCCAGATATTTATTTCTAGCCCCTTAGACATCACTTCTGGGCAAGCTACTGTCTCCTAGCCAGGCAATGGCCCTCTTGTCACTGTCTGTAGGTCACTATGTATTAATATTGTGCTCTGGTAAAGTGCTAGGCTGCTAAAAGAAGGTTGGCAGTTCTAACCCACCAGCCAGCCATCTCCCAGAGAAAGATGTGGCAGTCTGCGTCCATGAACATTTACAGCCTTGGAAACCCTTGCGGTGAGGTCTCCCCAGTCCAGAAGTCCCTGAGTTGGCATTGACGCCACAGCACTGCTCCCTGTGGTAGGCCTGGCGTGCCCTAAGCCTCGGCTGCCTTCCTGATGCTTCTTCTCTCACCCAATCTTACTAGGCAGCTGGAATGGGATTTCTCTCTTTCTCTCTCATGACAGAGATCCGCATGTTAGCTGTTGGTTTCAGCCGACTTACGTACAGCAGAACAACACCGCCCATCGACATCCTCACAATTGTTGTTATGTTTCAGCCCGTGGTTGTGGCCCCTATGTCCATCCATCGTGTCGAGAGCTGTCCTCTTTCCCACTGCACTTCTGCTTTACCAAGCACGAGGTTCTTTTTTCAAGGACTGGGCCCTCCTAGTAACCTGATAAAATCTCACCATCCTTGTCTCTAAGGAGCATTCCGACAGTCCGCCTTCCAAGCCACATTTACTCATCCTCTCACTGGTCCACGGGGCTCTCAGTATTCCTTGCTGGCACCATCATTCCAATGCATCAATTTTGTTGGTTTGTTTTCCTGATTCATTGTCCGACTTCCCCAAGCAGCTAAAGTCATTGAAGAGCCCATGGCCTTTGTCTTCCAAGTGACATCCTTGATGTTTCATAGTTTCATGAAGTCTGTATAATAGATTTACCCAATGAAGGATGTCATTTCCTCTCTTGATTGCTGACACCTTGAGCATTATTCGATTATAGGCCCAAGCAAGATGAAAATCCTTGACCACTTCAATCTTTTCTTAATTTTTGTTGATGACGATATCCCCTATTGGTCCCATTGTAAGGATTTTATTTTCTTTACATGAAGTTGTAATCCATACTGAAGACCGCAGTCCTTGACCTTCATCAACAAGTGCTTCGACTCCTCGCTTTCAGGGAGTACAAAATAGATAACCACACAATACTGGATATCATGGCTTCGTCATCACCTCTTTTGGGTGACACAGATTTCTCCTTAATCAGTCAGCTGATCTCTTGTTTTTCTTCTCAGTCTAATAACCTCACCTGGCATTCATATTTACTTGTTCTCCCTCCCTCACGAAGGCATTTAAGGGATCAATACAACTCAAGATTTGACTCCTTTCTTAAAGGGGTTTTGACTACGCATGTTGCCTGCACGTTGGCCTCCTGGGGACTGCCCATGAGAAGCCCTCATCATTTGCTACTTTGATGCCTGCAGGACAGTGCTCCTGGTTTTGGTGCCCAGCCCTCCACGCTTTCAACCCTTGGCTGGCCTTTGTAAACATTGGCATATTGTTTCCCCATTGAATGTTTTCCAAAGCTCTGTGTTGTGGAGGTGGCGGACGCTTAGCACAGCAGTCATGTTTTCTCCTAATCTGGTCTCAGTGTGCCTCAGAGATCCACTCCTCTCTCTTTCCCAATGAATTCTACATTCGAACCATACACCCCCTGCAGCGGAGCAAACGTTCTGGGTTCGCTCCTCCTGACTCTGCATCTATTGTTCCCATTACCCCAAAAAACTTTATTCTGCCCTGGCCTTTCTCTGCATGGAAAACATCTTGGCTTAAGTGTTGGCTTCCAGTAGATAGGCGTTTGTTCCCAAGCCACCTCTCCACCCCTCACTTAGACAGCTTGCACTTGATTGGAATGGGCATGCCTGCCCTTTTCTCCTGCTTTAAAAGCATTCTCCCATCATTGTATGACCATGCTACCTGGAGTCTTTGCTCTTAGAGGACTAAATGCTTGTGGAATCATTGCATTATAGACCATAACTCCGAGTCTCAGTTCCTTCACCCTCTTCTCTGGTGGGTCGTCCTTCTGCAACAGCTGGTTTTTGAGTGAGTTCTAGAGTCATAGCACTTAGCTCCTCATATACCTCCCCACACCTCTAGAAAAGCATCAAAACTCCTTAGCACTTAGATCTTCACAATGCTGACCTCATCTCTGACCACTCATATTTAAATACTCCTCTTTGCTTAGGTCACTCTTTCCCATTCTAAGAGCTTCCATCTCCCACACCCTTTCTGTGTCCCACTCATGCTTTGGGGGAAAGCAGTGAGTACACCCATACCCCACCTGTTTGTACTCTCTCTCTCCCTGCCCAATTCTCCACTTGGTTTCCTTCCATGATTTTGATTTCATCAGTAACCCTTGGAACTTGGTGTTTCTGCATAGTCTCCTTGGCATTCATCTTGCTTCTCAGCACTCCCTCAAGACCCCAACAGAAATTTCTCACCACCCCTCAAGGTATGTTCCCCTCTTTCTCTATACTAATGGATGCTTCAATATTCAACGGCCCCCATGCCCATACCAAATGAAGACTTTGTTCTCTAGCCTCCATTAAAAGTAACTACTCATGTACCTAAATTGAAAGATACCATTTAAGCCATCACCCTTCTTACGGCTTTGTTATCAAAGGCAACCCTGTATCCTCATTAATCTAAGAATGTTGGCTGGATTCATTCATTGACCTGGATGCTCAGGACACACCACTTGGGTAGCGCCCCTGTGCAGTGGGAGTGAGTGCCCTGAGGAAATAGTTCCAGAAACGACCTACCCACAGCCTGTGTCCATGTCCGGCAGTCACACATCTTCAAGCAAGCTTAAATTCTTTTCTCTACCTATTCTCCTCAGTGAGCCCTTTCCCCCCACTCCCTCCTTTTGTCTGTATATTAGAAGTTTGAAAGTTCAGCAACCTTGTCCACATGTCTTTCGCTCATGTCGTATAACCCACGGGGTTCCTATCTGATAGCAGAACACAAACAAACACAACCCAACAACCCATCACAGTCAAGTCCATTCCTACTCACAGCAGCACTGTCAGAGCCTAACTGGCCTAAGGTCTCCAAGGCTGCATGTCTGTACAGAAGCAGACTGCCACATCTTTCTGAGCCACAGGGGAGTCTGTGTGAAATAGCACTATGACCTCAGCCATCATCACAACCCCCGACAAAGGAGCCTAGTTGAAGTTTCAGAAAATGATCGTGCAGATTAGTGCAAGACTTTAAAAATGTTAACACCGTACTTGGAATTTAGGATGATCTCAAAAGCTGCCATCACTTTCACAACCTCATTGTTCCATTGGGTTAAAATTTTCATCTTCCTTGTGGGCCCAGGACAGCTCTGTGGGCGCTTAATGAGACAATCTTGGGGATGGACATGTCACGGTTCCTAAACGCAAAAGTCACTACTGATGATACTATCCATTGTCCTACTTGAGTGTCATAAAAATTAGATGTAACCACTTTGAAGGTGAGAAATAAAAGAATCTCAGAATGCCAGGAAAATCACAGGCATCTGCTGTGGGGTTTTAAATGTCATTTATACTGGCAGTTTGAAATCACATCACCTAGAAGGATCTTGAGAGAGAGATCCATGGAGTTCATTGAGAAGCTGTCATAACTCTTCACTTAGCTGAATTGTTGGGTTATTTTCTAATGATGTTGATTATAATAATTACTGCAGCTAATAAATATTGAGTTCAGTGACTGCCAACAGCAAGGTTTGTGTGCATCTTTTAAGTTGTACAACCAACAAATTACCCATACGGAAATGAAAGCTATAAATAAAAGTGTTCGATGGTTTACCAAAGGTCATATAATAATGTCTATCAGCAGGATTTTAAATCTGTTTGGTGATTACTCACTTTTGTTACAAGTACTAACCTGCCTAATGGGATATTACTTTTCTTTTTTGGCATTTGGGGAATTCACAAGTCTAATGCAGTCTATTCAATTGCAGTCTATTTAGTCTTCTTATTGGTGTTAAATCCTCAATCAACATAGCCATCTTACTCATTTTCTGGTTTCATTTATATCAGTAGCAACAACTGCTAGATAACAACTGTTATTTATATATATTGGCTGTGTTTCCAGTTATCTCCTTAGCTTAGTAATTTCTTACATCTGAACCCCAGAACCAGGGAAGACAGGCTTGAATTCATTTTTAAGAAGATCCCTGCAGTCTGGGCAGGCCAATGAGAAACAGGTGTTTCCATGACCCGTTTTGTAAGCAGGCAGCTTTTCTGTACATTCCCTGGCTTTAATCAGAGCCCCCCAGGTTCAGCTCCCCCATTTTGGCAGCCTCCCTCTCCCCACCATGTAGTTTAATATATGTATACTGTTTCCCCTTTGCCTTCAAACCAGCTCCATCTTCTTGGTCCCAGTGCACTCAGTGTTTTTCTTTCTCATCCTGGGTGATTTCCACTTCTTTCTGGTGAACTCATGCTTGCATCTAAGAATATGTTTGGATGGGTGTATGGCTATGTGTGTGTGGGAGGGTCCTCAATATGCAGCAACTGAAACCAATATACTGCAGGCAGGGTGGTGGTAGAAATTGGTATAACCACTTAGGAAAATGCATGACCACAGACCATATGTGTGTACCCTGCAACCCAGCAGTCCAACTCTGGCATATACATCTGACAGAAATACAACAAGTGCACGCCACAGGATGATTCCCAGAATCCAAATGTCCATCAGCAGAAGAATGGATTCTAAATTGTGTATGCCAAAGAGAACATGTAGGTAAATGTGATAGACAGTATTGAATGAAAGAAATCATATAGAAAGAAATAGCTGCAGTGGGATTTCTCTTATATAGTAATATATGAGCTTCATACAGAGTTCATAAAAGGTGATGCCAATCTCTGATCATAGAAATTGGAAGTAGTTCCTTCTGGGGCAAAAAGGAAATCTGCTGGTGGAGAGGATGTGTGAAAAGGGGCCCCTGATGTGCTTCTTACACAAGTTTATTCATTTTATAATCATTCTTTAAACTGTTCACTTATTTGTAAGCTCTTGTATCTGAATAGTACATTTCAGTAAAAAATTATATAAAAAAGAAAATGTAGTTGTGGTCATTTATGCAGCATCAGGTGTTTTATAGCAAGACTTAGAAGTCTGTCCCGATTTCCTGATTTCCTCTCTTGTCAAATGGTGAATATGGAGGTGTGTGTGTGTGGGTGTGTGTATCTAAGCATACTGTGATGTGGTAAACTTTGGCATCACAGGGTTCTTTGGTAAATGTCCTGTTTGGAATCCTGCTGCACAATTATTTCTTAGAACAATTATTTCTTAGAAATCCCACTGCAGCTATTTCTTTCTATATGATTTATTTCATTCAATACTGTCTATCACATTTCTTAGAACACATTCATACTACCTACTACTTTTCATTTGAAGGGGGGAAAAGAGATCTAAGATTTCCTGGCCCCAAATCACTGATATTATATATATAATATATATATTAGATAGATAGATAGATAGATAGATAGATAGATAGATAGATGACAGACTTTTTTAAGCAACATGGAAGAGAAAAAAGTTGAAAAACAGAAGGAACACAGTTTTCAACATTGAGAATGTTTTTTCTAAAAGTTCCTTCAGTGCAGTGTTCGTGTGTTTCCAATAACACAGGACAGCGTGCAAATGAAATATAAATGTGCTCAGCAGACCTCAGGGACTTCCTTGTGAATATGGAGTCCGACACTTACCCTACAGCCAGGTGTTAACCACTCTAACCTAGACGACTACAGAGAGCACCCGCTGTCGTAAAGTCTTCTTGGCGTTCATTACCAAGTTACCAGGAAAGGGTCTTGCCTGGGGAAGCCAGTGCTTTCCTTGTTTTCCCTTCAAAAACTGAGTTATTAGTAAACAATTTTAGGGGAAAGTGAACCTAAGAGACTGCTCTGTGGAACACAGTATTTTTTATCCTAAGGCTCAGTTTTTAAATGACTTTCTTTGCTTTTCTTTTCTAGACATTGTTTTTCAGGGTGAGGGGGATTGTGGGATTGTGAAAATGTTAAAGGCAGACAGAGAGCAGGACACAGGGGCCCTTCCTCCCATATCAGGATTGAGAGAGAAAGTGTATTTTCCAATGGGGCTTACAGGTCTTTTGTAAGACTTGCATGTCATATGGATAGCATGTTACCAAATCGATGGGTGATTTCGTAAATGAGTAACATAATGGACAAACAATGAAGTGAGTCATCGTCTGGACCTAGTGCTAGTTGACTTTGAAATGCCCTGAAGCCCTCCTCCCCAGGGAGTCACTATGGTGGGTTGGCTATAGAACCTGATTGTTTTTTATCTACAGATAGCCTTTAGGCATTGTGAAGTATCCAGACCCAGAAATGATTCACCTTATATGGTAGCACCTTTATGACAGTTCCTTTGAGGGGAGTGGAGTTTACTGGAGAGACTGTGTCTAGTCGTGAGAATGTATATTAAGATTTATTGGGGCCTGAGCCCCGGTGGCATAGTGGTTGAGTGCGGGCACTGCGGCCCACGGGCTTGGCGGTTCAAATCCAGCAGCGGCTCTCTAGGCGCAAGGCTGGGTAGTTCCCACGACCACCAGAGGGCAGTGATGATGCCCCCACCCCCCAAAAAAAGATTTATTTATATCTCATAATTCTGAGAGTCTTTCCCCACCAGAGTTGGCTTTCCAGACCAACTGTAATCAGGAGCATGGATGATTTAGCTGCATGACATTCTCATCCAGTCCTTCAGTTTACCACAACTGGTTAGATTAATTTGTCTATTGGAATGACTGATATTGCAATACATTTTGAGCTGTCAGTTCCTGATCGGCTTGGATGTCTCGATCCAGTTAATTCACAGGGTGATGTGAGTAACAGAGCTCTTGTGTCCACAGAATTGCCTAGAAATCTTGTGTCGGCATGGAGGGCTGGAGCCTGAAAGGAAAGATAAGTGCAATCGGACTGTTCACGACGTCGCCACAGATGACTGCAAACACCTGCTGGAGAACCGGAGTGAGTGGGCTTTGCTGTTCCATCGGTCATTCGTGCTGGGGAGAGTGGCTGTGTGTTTGTAGGGGGGAGAGGGGGCGCAGCAGCTCTGAGCAATAAGAAGGGTTGGATGCAGCTGTGATTTTTCTCTTTGGCTTCATAGTTTTCTGTGAACCCATGCTAGGGCAGAAACACTTGAGCGCGCATACATGGGATAAGTTTCCATTTTCCATGTCGAAAGGCTTTTTGCAGAAGTATCACCAGTTGCCATCAAGTCCTTGAGAATTCATGGTTTGGAACTAGAACTTCAGCCTCTGAGTGAACTTGAACCTCTGCACTTTCGATTAGCAGCCAAGCATACTCAGTCTTCACAGCATGTAACACAGGCTGCAGGATTAATTGCTAATCTAGTAATCTGAGGTCTTTCTTGCCTTTTACTGAGCTGTGAGCACTTCGAGTCATTCTTGCTCCTAACTTCTGCCTTAGATTGCCTTTGCAGGTATCTGACCCACAGTACTGTGTCCTCGTCCATCACCTAGCTGATCCTGTGAATCTAGGCATTGGGTTACTCTCCCAAGGTCTAGCTGCCAAGCTGTATCTGAAAAGAACTGACAGTCATTTGGCTTAACGGTTACACATTGGACTGCTAACCACAAGGTCAGCAGTTTGAAACCACCAGGTGCTTCTAGGGAGAAAGACAAGGCTTTCTACTCCTGTAAAGAGCTGTAGTCTCGAGAACTCACAGGGGCAGTTCTACCTTGACCTTTAAGGTCGCTATGAGTCAGAATTGACTAAGAGTTGGGGTTTTTGTTGTTGATTGTTTTGTTTTTAGGTTCCTTCCAGCTCAGAGTACATTCATGAAAGAGCTCCCTGTGGACATGTGAACATTGTGTGTAACATTGATATTGTAATCTCCAATACAGATGATCACCCAGTCTATCCCCTCAACCACTATGTCAGTAACATTCCTTTAAGATAGACTTTTTAAAATGGAGATGTATATATATAATTTTATTGGGGGCCCTTACAGTTCGTATGACAATCCATACATCACTTGCCTCAAGCATATTTGTGCATATGTTGCCATCATCATTTTCAAGACATTTTCTTTCTACTTGAGCCCTTGGTATCAGCTCCTCTTTTTTTCCCCACCCTCCCCTAATCTTCCACCCTCCTGAGCCCTTGATAAATTATAAATTACTATTTTCATATCTTACACCGTCTGTTATTTCCCTTCACTCATGTTTCTGTTGTTCATCCCCTTCTAGTTTGGGGGTGTGTGTTATACATCGATCATTATGATTGGTTCCCCATTTCTCCCCCTTCTCCCCCCACCTTTCTCCTACCCTCATGGTTGCTACTCCCATTATTGTTTCTGAGGGATTTAATCTGTCCTGGATACTGTGTTTCAAGAGCTCTTATCTGTACCAATGTATATGCTATTGTCTAGCTGGATTTGTAAGGTAGAACTGGGATCATGATAGTGGAGGGAAGGAAGCATTAAAGATTTAGAAGAATATTGTGTGTCATTGGTGCTATACTTTATCCTGTCTGGATCTTCCCTTCCTTGTGACCTTTCTGTGAGGGGATGTCCATTTGTCTAAAGATGGACTTTAAGTCTCCACTCTGACCCTCCTCATTCACCTCGATATGATTGCCTGATGTCTTATCCTGTTGACACCTTGTGATCACATAGACTACTGTGCTTTTTCCATGTGGGTTTTGTTGCTTCCCTCCTAGATTGCCTCTTCTTTAAGATCAAGCTTTTAAGACCCCAGAAGCTACATGTTCTATTAGTCAGTCACCATCAGCTTTCTTCACCACATTTGCTTATGTATTAAAAGGACCTGTTTTAATCTTCAATGAAGTAATTTTAGTATTGAATTGGTGAATAGTAGGAGGGGGGATCAGCATATTAAAATTGGGGTCAAGGAGACCTATTAAGTTCTCCTTGCCATAGAATTCCAGATGAGAGCTATTAATGTTAGTTCAATCCATGTTTGTAGCAATGGAGGTCATGGGGAGTGGTTGAGCTCCGGAGAGACTTGAAGCTCTAGAGCCAACAGGACTCCGGGTGGTTGAACACGAAGTATAAGGGATTAGAAAGTCATAGGTAGTTCTGACAGCTTCACCTGGAGTAATTGCTAGGATAGAGTTACCATCAGCTGTTGGGAAAAACTATGGGATAGACAACTAAAAAGTGAGTAAAAGTAGATGTCAGACAGTGTAAGACTTGAATAAAAGAAAATTTCTAAATTATCAAGGGTTCCTGAGGGAGGGGGGAAATGAGCTGATACTAAGGACTCATGCAGAAAATGCTTTGAGAATGATGATGTCAACAAATGTGCAAATGTGCTTGATACAATGGATGGATGGATTGTGATGAGAATTGTGCGAGCCCCCAATAAAATTATTCATAAAGATAAATAAATACATAAAAAGTGAAAATCAGGCATCCCACTTCGGATGCATTTGAGATGGCTGTTAGGACACATACATGGAGAAGCAATGTAGCAGGAGTTCAGGTCGAGTATGAGCTGGCTATGTAAATGGGAGAGCCTTTCTTCCCTGGATGGTGCCTGAAGTCATGAACTTGAGGAGATCACTGGAGGAGTCAACAGAGGCAGTGAAGGCGAGGAGTGAGCCGTGGACTGCTCATCATCTCTCATGAAGTCTGGAAAAAGCACCCAGAACTGAAACAGGAGCAGATGTCATGCTGAGGATGAAGGTGTGCCTGACCCAAACCGTGGTCTTTTCAATGGCCTCCTATGCATGTGGATGTTGGACATCAATAAGGAAGACCAAGGAAGATCTGGCATTTTTGAATTGTGATGCTTCTGAGGATGATTGAAAGCACTGTGGACCCCAGGACGAGCATGTCCATCTTGAAACAGAGTCAGAGTGCTCCTGCAAAGGTAGACTAGTAAGACTTTGTGTTGTAGCCTCTCCTGGTGGACCACATGCAACAGTCCAGTAAGGAGCTCAGTGGTACCCCCTACCAGGTTGGCAGTTCAGACTGATACCCACTGCTCTGAGGGAGCTATCCCTGGTGATCCACTTTTATAACGATGCCAGCCAAGAAAACCTCAGGGGCCCATTTTTCTCTGTCACGTGGGATCACTACGAGTTAGAATGGGCTCAACTAGAGCATGGTAAATCCATTACAAACGTAAGCTCATGCACCATTCATTAACAAGCCGATACACCCTCCTGTTTAATGGAAGAAGAAATTAAGGCATTTAAGATTGAGGCAATTTGTCCAGGACACACAATGAGGAGCAGGCTCCATCCTGCCTGCTGCTGACACTGCTATGTCAAGTCTCCAAAGTTTCCGACTAGAAACAGCCTCATCCAGGAGATAGTTTCTGAAGGTGAAGAGAAATGGTACCACAGGGGGGTCGGGGTCGGGGGAGCTCCCTGCTTTTCTCTGATTTTTTTTTAATAACTTGAGTTTCTTGTTGAAGGGAAGAGTCAATGACATTAAAAAGGTTAAA
>PVJH01023265.1:0-35136 GCA_004026705.1 Nesogale talazaci | reverse complement strand
TTTTATCATATTCATCATGACTCTTTCGGGATGGGTCCTATTCCACTGTGTCTCCCAGAGCTGCTTCACCCAACCGGCCATAGGTGGACATGTGGTATTGTAGAGAGCACAGCAGCACACGTGGGAGTGCATCGTCTGTTTGTGTTTTTGTTCCTTATTTCAGGAGGTACATACCAGGGAGGGAGATGCTTGGGTCATAGGTATTTAGGTTTGAATTTGTTTAGGGCTGCGCCATGCTGCTTTCTGTCGTGTTTGTACAATTCTGCTGTTCCACCAGCGACATGTGTGTGTTCCAGTCTCTCCACACCGTCTTCAGCATTCGTTATTTTCTGTTTTGGTTTTTAATGTGATGCCAGTGTGAGATGGTATCCCACTGTTGGTTCAATTTGCACTGCTCTTATAACTAATGATCATAAGCAGTTATTTCTTCATATGACTGTTGGCCCTGTAGGTATCATCTTTGCTAAGTGTTGTCAATTGCATATTTGAGTTTTTCTTATTGAGGTGTTGCAGTTTCTAGAGATTTGAGATCAGCCCTTTATACAATATATTGTGCCAAACTTTCTTTCTCCCAATCTGAATGTTTGCTTTTTACCCTTATGACGGAATCTTTTAGTGTACACAGGTGTATTTCTAGGAGGTCCCACTCCTCTCTTTTGTCTTGGGCAGTTTCGGCATTTTTCATTATGTTGGTAGTGTGTTTCTGCCTTGTATTAGGCCCTTAAATTTCTCCCTGTTTTCCCACAGATTTTGTGTGTATGGATAATTTTGAGGTACATGTCCTGTCTCATTCTTTAGCAAGTAGCATTTTTTTGAACAGACGCTTCCCAATTTAATGTTTAATCCCTTTTTAAAAATTGGATGTCTGCGGTACTCGATGTTATTTTTGCATTCTCTGTCCTGATCCATTGGTCTATGTCTTTATCATTGGAACAGTACCAAGCTGTTCTCATGGCTGTAACTGGGTAATAAGATTTGAAATCGGGCATAAGACGCCTCCTCCTTTGTCTCCCTTTTTCAGTATTTTGCTTTTCTTAGGTCTCTCTTCTTTCCAAATAAATCTGGCGATGAGCCTTTTCAACTCTGTCTCTGGGATCAGGACTGCATTTCATTTATGGAGTGCTTTCAGCTATGATGGCATGTCATGGGCCTGGGGTGCTCTCCCACTTAGGTCTCTTTGAAGTTCTTATAGCTTGTTGTTTTTCTCATACAAAGCTTGTGTTTCTCTGGTTAGGCTTATCCCTAAGGGTTTGTTTGTTTTGTTTTGTTTGGAGGGGGTAGTTATTATTGTGGTATTGTTTTGTTTTGAATTTCCTTTTCAGAGTTCTTTAATGTACAAGAATTCTATTTACTTCTAAATATTGATCTTATAGCCTGCAACATTGCCAAAATTTAAAAATTGTTCCAGTCATTTTTCAATTGACTCTTTGTGTTTCTCTCTCTCTCTCTCTCTCTCTCTCTCTCTCTTTCCCCCAGAGGGTCAACCTCTTATAATGCAGGCAGGGAGCACTTGGCTGTGTTCTACTCCCTGGGATACAGAGAAGGGATGAGACCGGTCCCTGCCCTCACAGAGCTCACAGTCTGGTGGGGGAGACAAGACACGGTCACAAACAAGTGGGGGGGTGGGGAGCAGATACACCTCCACGGCCTGCTTTGTCTGATAGGTCAAGGCTCATCTGATACAGTGAGGCTTAAAGACGAGTGACGGGAACTCCAGGCCCCGGGATGAAAAACCCCCCAGAGACAGCCAGGCACAACACAAGAGGCAGGCGTTCAGTCCCGGACATTCACTTGCAGGGAGCCCCTAGCTTGGCTGTGACCTTCCTGGCAGCCAACAAAAAGGGGAAGGGCAACAAGGTTCCAGTGAGCACTGCCAGTCTGTGAGCCAAGAGCACGCTGGGGTCCCTGTGAGTTCGTGAGCCCCTCACGACAGCTGCCACGGCAGTCAGTTCTTTCCACCAACACCTCCACATCACAGGAGGGAACGGGGCGTGGCAGATGAAGGAATGCAGCCAGAATCTGCACCGGCACCTGCCCCAATGCTACTAAGCTCTCGGGGGTAGGAGAGGGAATCTGCTGGACTGGGGGCGCTCACCCACGGGCCCAGGGCTCCTCTCACTTGCCGTCCGTCCGTCCCCCAGGCGCTGGGAGTCTGAGCTCAGGCTGGCCTCAGCTGACAGCGACTCTGAGCTCAGGAAGCTGCGTCTTCGGTACAGCTTTGGGGGGGAGCCATCGCGCCCACTGAGCGTCCGCAGAGGTGGCCACTGGCTGACCAGGGCCATGGTGAGCTCTTGGGAGCCGTGGGTCAGGGCACGTGGTCACCGGGGATCAGACCTGTCAGCTGCTCCTGCAGCTCCAGGATGGCGCTTTGCAGCTCCCGCTCCTCCAGCTGCAACTGCAGCCGCCTCTCCATCTCCAGGTCTTTCCCTGCAGGTAGCTCCAGGTAGCCCTCTTGCACGTGAGTGCTGCAGAGCTTCCACTCCATCCTGTGTACTTGTGAACCGCTGTCCACGTCGGCGACAAGCAGCAGGTAGGGGTGCTTGGGCGAGCTGTCCTCCTTTTTTTTGGGGGGGGGGCATCACTGCCCTCAGGTGATGGGAGTAGGAGGCCCAGCCTTTGCTCCGTGGAGCTGGAATCGAACTTCCATCCCAGTGAGCCGCAGTCCCGCCCACAACCACTACGCCACCGGGGCTCAGCCCTCCCTCCTTCTTTTTTAATAACCATTTTATTGTGGGTCTTGTAACTCCTGCTACAATCCATATGTCAACTGTATCCGGCCCATTTGTACATACATTCATTTCATCGTTCTTTTCTAGACATTTACTTCCCATTGAGCCCTTGGGATCACTCCTCTTTTTTCCCCTCCCTCTCTCACCCCCAACCCTCGTGCCCCCTTGATAGATTGTAGATTAATTTTCAAACCTCACACTGACCATTGTGTGTATATATATATTAATCGTAGTGTCTACAAACAGATAGTGTTACTACTACTCTGCCAACTTATGCCCTTGATTTCTTTATGTGTAATATATGTGTGTATGTATATGTGTGTATACACATACACATATATACACATGTGTGTATATATATATATATATATATATAGAGAGAGAGAGAGAGAGAGAGAGAAGAGGAGTTAGGATGGTGTCCAGATAGAATCATCCACCTGGCACTCCTGCCGTTAGACCAGAAAATTAAGAGGCATGGGAAGCCAGTGTGAGGGAAGGCAACAGGACTGATGGTTCTGGAGGGACCTGGCAGGGAGGAGGAGGTGGGAGAAGGGAGCAGTGAGCAAACAGTGCCATAGACGGGGAACAACTGGGGCATTAAAATCAACAACGAGGAGCAGGTAGAGGCCCTGGGGGTGTTGAAGCAACAGCAATCTGGCTGAGAGGGATTAGGAGGCAGAAGAACAACGACAGAAGGATGGTAAAAAGAAATAGAGGGCTGCGCCCCGGTGCCGTCGTGGTTGTGCGCGGGACTGCGGCCCCCGGGGACGGAGGTTCAATTCCAGCAGTGGGGCTGGGCCTCCTACTCCCACCACCGGAGAGCAGTGATGCCCCCCCCCAAAAAAAAAAAGAAATAGAGGAACTATCTCAGAAGCAAAGCTATGGATAGATATAAACATAGGTATGTACATAGGTGCATACATTAATTCACAAAAATAGAAGCATTGGCATATTTACATGGCAAAAACACCGAAGTAGTGGGCAGACTTTGGGCCTCTGCTCATGCCCTGCCTCAGTGCAAGAACACTTTGTTCTAACAAGCTGGCATTCTGTGATGCTCACCCTCTCAGCATGATCGCTGAAGACAACATGAGTGCACAAGCAAATGTGAAGAAAACTGATGGTGCCTGGCTACCAAAAGATATAGCGTCTGGGGTCTTACAGGCTTAAAGTTTAACAAGCCCACATGGAAGAAGAACACCAGCCTGTGCGATCATGAAGTGTCGATGGAATCAGGTAACAAGCACCAGAAGACCCCAAACAAACAAAACATATTGTTGAGAAACAGAGGGGTCGGAAGAGAGACCCAAACCCCATCTGCAGACAATAGGACATCCCCTCACAGAAGGGTCACATGGAAGGGATGAGTCAACCAGGGTGCAGTACAGCACTGACAAAACATATAATGGTCCTCTGGTTCCTGGAGGCTTCCTCACCGCCCACTATCATGAGCCCAGTCCTGCCGTTCACTGTGGGCTAGACCAGAGCATGTGCATAGGTGCCGGTGAGTGCTCACAACATAGGGAATCCATGTCAGAGAAACACCACCACCACCACCACCACCCCCCCCCCCCGAGGAACAGAAATGGGAGGAGCAACGGAGGTGAGGGGGAGAGGAGGAGACACCCTCAGGGGGACGAATAACAGAAACCATGGGGGAAGGGAGAGAGCAGTTGGTGTAAGATTGGAAAAGAATAGTAATTTATAATTTATCAAGAGGTACAAGGTTGGGAGGGGGGAGGGGGGGAAAAGGAGCTGATACCTGGGGTTCAAATGGAAAGTACCAGTATATGTTTACAAAATAATGATGGCAACATATATGCTTGATACAATTGATGTATGGATTGTTATAAGTGCTCCCAATAAAATGATCTTTATAAATAAATATATACACACACACACACACATATATATATATATATATATTCCATTTTATTGGGAGTTCTTACAGATAGAACAATCCACAGTTCAATTAGATCAAGTATAATTGTACAATTGCTGCCACCATCATTTTCAAAACATTTTCTTTCTTCTTGCACACTTTGATATCAGCTCCCATTTACCCCCACCCTACCCCCAGAACTCTTGTTCTTATTTTAGATATTGTCATTATTGTCATTACTTTTTTGGCATCTCTTACACTGTCTCCAACATCTCCTCTCACCTACCATTCTGTCACTTGCTCCCCTCGAGTGGGATTATATAGTCATCGTTGCTTTCAGTCCCCATTCACCCCATCTCTTTCTGCACCCTTAGGGATCAATTACGTTCATTACTATTTCTGAAGGGTTGTTATCTATCTTAGAGTTCATGTTGAACAGCCTTAATAATACAAAGAATGTATGCAGGTCTAACAGGATTACTGAAGCAAAACTAAGACCGTGGTAGGGGAGGAAATATTGAAGAGCTGGGGGATAGTCAGTGCTCCAACAGTGCGACACTGCCTTCTCTGAGACTGTCCAACGATCTTGTTTGGGGTCTCCACTCTGCCTATGCTCCTTCACGTCATGTTCGGCTGCCTGTTTTTGAACTTCCGATACCAATCCCCATTGATGCCTCGTGGTCACACAGGCTTCGTCCAAGTGGGCTTGGTTGCTTCCCTGCTAGAAGGCCGCTTGTTTATCTCCAAGCCTTTAAGGCCCCAAACAATGCTATATATTTTGATAGCTAGGCACCATCAGCTTTCTTCACATTTGTTTATGCACCTCCCAAATAATTTTGTTTTGTTTTGTTTTTTGGGCATCACTGCCTCTGGTGGTCGTGAATGCTACCCGGTGCTCCTGAGAGCCGCTGCTGGACTTGAACTGCCAAGCCCGTGGGCCACAGTCCTGCATTCAACCACTTATGCCAGTGGGGCTCAGCCCCCCAAATATGTATTTTTGCATGTTTTTCCCCATTTATTTATGGAACATTATGCACACAAACAAAGAACTTAATAAGCATACTGCACAGCTGTTTGTGATCATTTATTTCTGCTCTGGTGTTTTTATTTTTTTATTTAGGCATCACTGCCCTCAGGTGGTGGGAGTAGGAAGCCCAGCCTTTGCTCCTGGGAGCTGGAATTGAACCTCCGTCCCAGTGGGCCGCAGTCCCGTACACAACCACTACGCCCCTGGGGCTCAGCGCGCTCTGGAGTTTCTTACTGCCTTTTAGTATCCAAGGGTTTCTTTTGCTAGTCTTGTTATAATTTTTGTAGGTGATGTGTTAGGTGTTTATTTTAATTTCTTCCTTTTTGATGTGTATGCTTATTGCTGCAAAATGCCCTCAGCGTACTGCTTCTCTGTGACCTTGAAATTTCAGTGTCATTTCCCCCCATTTGCTTTGAGGAACGCTTTAGCTGTACTCTTTATTTCTTCAGTGACTCGGGGTTTCTAAGTAAAGCGTTGTTCAGTGTCCATGTCATGGATTTTGTTGTTGTTGACCCTCCCGTAGTCGGTTTTTAATTTCACACATTGTGAGTTGGAAAATGGTTTGTAGTATCTTGACATCTTGATGTTTAAAAATTTATTAGCGCTTCCTTCCTGGTCTAACCTAGAATCTGTTCTGGAGTCTGCTCCATGTGTGCCAGGGAATAATGTATATTGTCATTGTGGTGTATACTCTACCGCCTAAAGGGTTCTGTGTCCAGCTCAGTGGTCGGCTTCCTGCGTCATGTTGTCTAGGTCTCGTGTGTCTCTGGTGATTTTCCACTTGAGAGTACCTATCCTTGCTTGGAAGTGGCATGTGACTGTGTCCCGGTGTTACCCTCTGATGGGGCGTTTGGATCCTCACTTCTATGAGAGCTGGGTCGTGCATTCCGAGGGTCTTTGGTCGAGTAGAGAGATGTTTGTCATCGCATGTCTCCTTGTGAAGCTGTGGCTTTCCTCGTTACCTCACGGCCTTCTTCGCTCCCCTGATGGCTTTTACTTTGACTCCATTCTGTCAAAAAGTAATATTGATACTCCTGCTTTCTTTTTCCCTTCAAACCCTGCACAGTTTTATTGACTCCAGTTGAGGACACTTAGTGCCCTGCCCACCCTGCGCTTCCCGCCAAGACTCCCGCTTCCTTTTGACTGGACCTGTCTTCTGTTGAGAGTAGTTGGATTGAAGCCCCCACCCGTTTAAACTGTGTCTAGAGCAGGTCATCCGAGCAGCTGCACTACATGAGAAGACTGTGGCACGCGGCTGGGAGGCGGGCTTGTTCCCCACCTGCTCCATGCAGGCGGCACAGGCTGGCGTGCTGAGAGTGAAGCACGCGCGGAGGAAGGAGGGCGCGGAATGCGCCACGCTGTCAGAGAGCCAGCCCTTCCCAAGCGGGACCAGTCGGTGCGCACGGAAGCAGCAGTCAGGCGCTGACATGACGTGTGGGTCTGGCAGATGTCTGCACGAGATCTCTTGACGGTGTGGAACGGCAAGGATGATGTCCTGAGGAGGGAGGCGTGCCTGACCCAGGCCTCGGTCTTTTCAACTGCTTCATATGCATGTGAAGGTTGAACGCTGAATAGGGACGAGTGAAGGGAAATCGATGTGTGTGAACGAGGACGTTGGCAAAAAAAGGTTGAAAGTGCTCTGGACGGCCAAAAGAGCAAAGGGCTGTGTCTTGGCAGGGTGCTTCTTGGAGACAAGGGCAGGGAGCCTTCCTCTCACCCCCTTCGGGTGTGCCCGGGGAGAGGCGAGGCGGAGGGCCGGGGAAAAGGAGGCAGGCCCTGACTCGGCGAGGCGGCCGGACTCGGTGGGCGTGCGCTGGGCTGAAGCACAGGCGCAGTTAGGAGGACGGCGAGGGGCGGGGCGGGCTTCCGCTCTGTTCTTCAGATGGTCACCGTGAGTCCAAATCAGTCCTGGTACCATCAACGCCGTGGTAAGTGTGGGTGCCCACGTGTCTGTCTGCGTCCGGGGCCTCCGTCTGGAACGCAGCCTCGTGGCAGGCCGCCGAGTCGTGCAGCTCCGCCTGGTTCCGAAAGCTGGGTCACAGTGCCGTGCACCATGGCGCAGTGCCCCCTCCACACACCCCGCGAGCACTTGCTGTCTCATGCGTTTGGCTCTGCTATGAATGCTGAGGTGAGCCGCCACCTCACTGCTGACTTGTTCTCGAGCTCTCTCGGAGCCAAGGGTTCTCAGCAGTTCTTCCCGTGTTGGTTAGCCGAGTGTTGGTTTTGGTTAAGTGTCTGTGCATGGCCTCTGCCCATTTTAAAACTGCTGAATTCGTCTTTCATTGAGGTATTGAAGTTTTCTATGAATTCTAGATATTAGCCTTTTATTCAGTATCATTGCCCAAGTCATTCCTGCCCCCAGTTTGCAGGTTGTTTTTTTACTCTTTGGGTGATGCAGGTGCTTTTTAGCAGGTGTTGGTCAAAGTTTACCAAAATTCGACTAACTTCTCCAGTCTGAAATGGATCAAACATGTAGTCAAGGTGCACCACTTAGAATTGGCTCAGAGGGACCGAATCGCAACCACCACCATGTGGCTTGCCATCTGTCATTAGAGGGTGTTCAGTGTGTTTGGTAACATGTATGTGTCATGTTGTCGAAGTGCGGGTGTCCAGGGCGGTCCCCTGTATCTGTTGCTTGGTTTCTCATGTTTTTATTAGAGAGCATCAGAGTGTCCCACCTGCCATCTCACCGAAAGGTAAAGATGTACTCTCTGTAGGGGGTAAGGGTTAGTGTGGTTAGGCCATTTTGGGTCTTGTCAGCTTAACCCTAACCAGATTCGGCTTAGTGAGGGACATGGTGCTGGAGACACAGAGACGGAGTGAGAGTGGGAGCCAGGAGGTGGACACAGAGATGGGGTAGAGAAGAGGATAATCTGAACCCCCTCAGAGCCAGGGTGACGTGGGTCCAGAGCACCACGGTCCAGGAGAAGCAGCACATTTCGAGGTGATTTCCTGCTGGTCCTCTTTGAAAAATGAGGGCTGGCTTGCCTGGCAAAGCAGAGGCTCCCTCTTTCCCTCCCTCCCCACCACTCCCGAGACCGTGGGGAAGTGACTCAGGGAGAATTGAGGACTCTGAGCTCCCTGCCCCATGGCCACCTTGTGGAGTGATCACTTTGCCCAGAAGCTGGGGCACCGTTATTGAATTTTAAATGAAACCTAAATTGACTGTGGTGGCAGGGGAAAATATTTCATAATGCAGTAACTTTTCCTCTGAGGGCACTTGCTACATTTAATAAAAATAAACAGCTCTTGCCGTGTCCGAAGCACAGGACGTGGGCAGCGCCCAGGGCGGACTTGGGAAGACCTCCTGCTGTTCCTTGACCTGAGGGGAGGTTCCCAGGCTGCCACTCTGCAATCACTGACGACGCAGCCTGAGTTCCCCTCGGGCCACCAGGGCGGGTCCACGCAGTCACTAGGCCGTGTGCCCAGGGGCAGCTCCGTGCGAGGGCGGCGGTGGCGTTGATGGTGGGTGCTCTGGTGGCACAGTGGGCTGCTGATCCCAAGGTCAGCAGTTCAAAGCCATCAGCCACTTTGAGGGAGAAAAACGGGACTTTCTATCCGCAGTTACAGCCTTGGGGACCCACAGGGGCTGGAGGGTCGTGGGGTCTGTACCCATGGGGTGGCAGGGGTTTGGTTCTGAGGGTGTGCAGAGCATAGGACACACGCAGTGCGGGGGCAGGGACAAGGTGAAAGGTCCGCAACCTGCTTGCATGTGGTTTACAAAGGCAGTTTTCCATTCACTGTTTCCCATGGACTTCTTGTCTTGGATCGCAGTCCAGCAGGTGACTTCACTCATCACTCCTGCCCTGTGACAGCCTCGGGTTTCCGTCCGCCCTCCCACCTGGGAGCACACGCCACTGCCTGTGCATCGTGAGCGGCCTGATGGTTCTGAGGGACACACTGTGCCTCTCGGACCGCTCACCTTGTAAGCCTGTTGGCTGAAAATTGAGCCGTGGGGGCAGTTTTAGGGGTTCCTTCAGTCTCTAGCCAAGAGACAGGTCTTGTTCCCGCTCTCCAGGGCTCTCTGATGTGACTCCCCAGTGGGGTGGGTCACGGCGGCCTGGCACCGTCGAGCTGTCTCAGGACCATGGCGACTGAGCTTGGTGGGTCCTTATCCCTTTGGGCCAATCACTTCCAGGGTCTTTGTCTTCCGCATGGAGCTCTGGTACCACAGTGGTTATGCGGTGATCGACATGGACGGCAGTTCGAAACCACAGCCACTTTGAGGGAGACAGACGGGCGCTCTGTGCCCATCGACAGTCAGTCTTGGGAATCGATGGATGGCAGGGAGTTTGGTTTTTGAGTTTGATTTTCCTCACTCTCTGTTGCCCGAGACCAAGAGACATACCCTAGATCTGCTAAGAAGCCAGGCGCCGCACTCCTAGGTAGGATGTCACTTTCTCTGTGGCTGTGCGTGTGCGTGTGTGATGTCCAGGTCCACTTCCTCCATTCCTGTGGCTCAGACCTTCATCTCCCTTCCTCTGCAGCAGCGTCTCTAACCTGATGGCTGCCTCATCCTTTGTGTGGATCTCCTTCCTCCTGATTTGTTTCTCTTGCTGGCCCCCAGTCTCAGTAGAGGCTGACAGGCACAGGAGTGTAGTCGGTTGTGTCATGTCCACCACACGACTGCTGGGCGCCGGCGGGGGAGTCAGTGCCGTTTGTCAGCCTGCCCATTGCAGTGAGCACCTGGAGGATTGGGGAAGCAGATTCTTCCCTCAAGCCTGCAATCCCCACCCTCCACTCTCGCCAGCTTGCATGTGTGTACACACACACACACCTCCTCCCCCCCCCCCCACCCCGAGATCACTGTTCCACAGGGTTTTCTTGGCTGTGATCTCTTATGTTCCAGCAGGACAAGGGAATACATGCAGCTTAGGATCAGAAAAGATGGGGGAGGGGGGAAATGAGGAGCTGATACCAAGGGCTCAAGTAGAAAGAAAATGTTTTGAAAATGATGATGGCAACAAATGTACAAATGTGCTTGATGCAATGGATGGTGTTGAGAGTTGTACGAGCCCCCAATAAAATGGCTTCTTAAAAAGAAATCAGGAAAGGTGTGTGATAGGGTGGATGCCGAGAAAATAATCCAAGAAGCTGGCCTCTATGAAGAACTTGGCCTCAGGGTGGGAGATTTGTTAAGAACCTGCAGTGTGCAGAAGACCCCACATTGCCTGCTGAAGCAAAGAGGACTTGAAGCACTCAGTGATGGGGATGAAAGCTCACACCTCTCGGTGGGGTTAACTTCACACCAAGAAACCCAAAGTCCTCCCACCATCCTGATCCACGAGAAGAGACTGACATCAGAGGATTATGTGATACACTGCATGGGGCAAATCTTCCACACAAGACATCTTTTCAAGGGTCACAAAGTCAGGATGTCACTTTGAAGACTAGACACACCTGACCCAAGCCACGGTGTCTCCAGTCACCCCCATGCGGCAGCAACTGGACAGTGAAGACAGAAGCCTCGGTGCTGCAGCATCATGGTGCTGGCCAGGGCTCCCGAGTCCGGCGACTGCCCGGACCAAGCACAGCCAGATGCTCCTTCAGTCCAGGCTGCTGAGACTCCCCCATGGACTTTGGACACGTCAGCAGGAGACCAGTCCCTGGGAGGCAACACGCTGGGTAAAGGAGCAGGGCAGTGAAAACCAGAGGATGGACACGGTGGTGACAAGGGGCTCATGTGCAGTGAGGGTAAGGATGGCACAGGACTGGCGGTGCTTGGCTCTGTTGGGCATGGGGCCAGATGAACTGAACAGACAGTACCAGGGTCACGGCCGACGGTGTGGGTTCAGACACCAGCCTTAGGGCAGGAGACAAGCACCACCTGTGTGTGGCCTCGGGCTGAGAGTCCGCCTCGTCCTCACCCTGGGCTGAAGGGTGCTGGTGGACCGTGTCCCAGGGCTCAGCTCAGGTCTCCCTCCTGGAGCTGCCAGCAGGCACCCATGTCGATCCTCCTCCTCAGAACCTGTGGGGCCCCCACCCTGCACAGTGACTGGCCACTTGGCCTGGACTGGTGGGTGGGGGCTGGGCCTGGGGACTGTGCAGCAGTTCAGACAGCTGTGGGGTCCAAGGAGGCAGAGTCTTGGCCAGCCCAGTTCTTCCTCTCAGGGTGTCCCACCTCTTGCCACCCTAGGGTGACCCCTAGGAAAGGTGCCCGGTGGCAATGTCAGGGTCCCGCAAAGAGCTCCCGGGTGGCATTCCCGCATGACCATCTTCTCGTGGGAGGCTCGGCTGGGCTGCAGTGACCCCTGGTGGCCACAGAGTTCAGGGCAGGGGCAGAGGGCTCAGGCTTCCCAGTGCTGGCTGGCCCTCAGCCCAGCTCACCACAGGGGCACCCTGATCCCCAGGGGCAGCACCCGGGGACTGCTGGTGAGTGGACGTGAGTTAGGTGTGTGGCCCTCACTGCAGGCAGAATCAGGACGGCTGCCCAGCCCTCCGGGAGGAGCAGGCACCCCAGGGGCCACAGCCCCGTGGTGTGACTCTGGTCTAAAGGAACCCGACCATCACCGGCCTGCCTGGCAGCCCCCGCTTGGGACGGCACTTGCTTGCTCACCCGGCGGCGTAGCACTTGGACTTGTCCCCAGCAGGGGCGGTCCTTCCTGTCATCATCCCGTGCCTCCCTCCCCCACCACCCCCCACCCCGTGTCATGGGCTCGCCGCTCCCAGCAGCAGGAAAGAAGTCCCTCTGGCCCACACCCGACAGGGTGAGGCAGGGTCCTGAGAAAGTGTTTATTGTTGGGGGCGGGGAGGGGGGGGGTCAGCTGAGGGAGAAGTGCTGGGCACAGAGGTCGTTGGGCTGGCCCAGCAGGCCTGTGGCAGGGAGGAACTCCAGAGGCACCGGCTCTGGAACCTTCTTCTTCAGGTCCTGCTCGAACACCTGGGGCAGCAGTTGGCACTCAGCTTTGGGTCCTTGTGGCCCTGCCCCCGTCCTCGGGCCCCACCCTCCTCACCTCGTAGGGCGTCAGCTCCAGCAGGGGTGCGATGTTGGCCTCAGGGACACACAGGGCCTGGTTGATGACGCTGGCGGCCTTGGCCACTGCTGGGTGGTAGTGTTTCTGTAGGGCCTGAGGGCAGAGGGCCATGAGTGCCCCATGTGTGAGAGGGAGGTGGGGGAGGAGTCTGTCCCCTGAGCTCCAGCAGCCAAGACGGACGCCCGGCGGGTCTCACCTGTAGCTCCCACAGTGAGCTCTCCAAGGCTCGGCTCCCAGCGGGGTCCTGCTCTCCAGGGTTGTAGGGGTCTGCATCCAGCTCTGGGGGGCAGGTCCAGACATGCTCGCACCAGCCCAGCCCCAGGTGCCCCGTCCCGCCCCTCCCCCACTCACCAGAGGCCTGGGGCCGGTGCACGAGGACGCGGCAGGCCGGGTGCCGGCGCAGCAGATTGCAGATGAAGGGCAGGACCATGAGCAGGGCCTCGGGGGGCGCCGTGAGCGCCAGACGGGACAGGCGCTTGGCAAAGGCAGCCACGAGGTAGGCAGGAAGGTGTCTGGGGAGGGGAGGGGAAGGGAGGGGAGGGTGTGAGGCTCTGGGGGCACCTGCTCCCCCCGGGGGCTGTGGGGGCCCCCCTGTCGGGCGCTCACGGCACTCACGAGGAAGACAGGAAGAGGTCGGCCAAGTGGAAGAAGCGGGCCCGGTACTTGACATGGAAGACAGACGGCTCGAGGAGGCTGTAGAGCTTCCGATAGAAGTCGGGGTACTCCCTGGGGAGGGGGAGGGGTGTTTGAAGGGGCCGTCTCAGGGCCTGGGTCCCACGGGAGTCCTCGGCGCCCCCCACTCACAGATTGTGCTTGTGGATGAGGATGAAAAGTCCGTTGAGAGCCAAGAGGCTGATGGCACCCCCTGCAGAGAAACCAGCCCCTGACTTCCTGGCCTGCCCTGCCCGTCAGGCGGGCGGGCGGCAGGGCCCCGTCTTGCTGGTTTGCTCACTCACCTACGTCGTAAGCGCTGGTGAGGAAGTCCGTCATGAGTGCAGGCTGGGCCAGGTGTGGCAGGATGGCCTCGTGCATGATCACCAGCACCTTCTTGTAGAGGCTGATGGGGAGCTGGGGGTATGGGCGGGGCTCAGCATGGATGGGAGCCCCCACCGCGCCCCCAGCCCCCAGCCCCCAGCCCCCGGCCTACCTTGTGCTTGAGGAAGCTGAGCCACATGACCTGAAAGGCTTTCCTGTGCTCCTGCAGAGGTTGGGCGCGGGGGGGAGGGGAGAGTGAGGCGCCCTGCACCCATCTTGGCAGGCAGAGCTTGCCAGACACCCCGGTGTCACCTCGGGAGCCCACCCTCCTGGCCACAGCACAAGGTCCCCTCCGCACCAGTGAGGGCCTCGGGGGACTGGCGGGAGAGCCTGCCAGGAGCCTGACGTCCCAGGCTGCCGACTCTCCGACCCCTCGGCAGGCCCTGCCGCGCCAGAAGGAGCGGAGCTGCTCACCTTCAGGTGTGCCACCTTCCATTTGTCTGACGGCTCTGCACAGAGAGAGTCAGCTGAGGGCGTGGCCCTGGGGGCGCCCCCGTGGTGCCCCTACCCTCCTTCCCTGGATGCTCACCCGTGTGCTTCACGTAGAAGCTGGGGGCGCGGCCCTCTTGGCGAGGCAAGCTGATGGCCGAGAGCAGTGTGAAGGTGTTGTTCCAGAAGGGGAGAGGCACCTGTGGGAACCTTGGCTGAGCACCTGCACGGCCTCTCCCCCCCATCCCCCCACCCCCCCCGAGGTGCCCATGGACTCACCTCTGCTTGCCCGTCGGTCACCCTGGCCAGGGTCCCTGTGGCTGCCTGCATGACGTGGTAGCGGATGTCATCGTACTCCAGGAAGCTCTGGAGCTGGGAGAGGAGCAGTGCCCGGTCCTCCTCCAGGGACAGTAAGCTGTCCACCACAAGCTGGGCAGAGGGAGGGATGAGTGACACCCACAGGGGTCCAAGGGGCAGCCCCACCCGCTCCTCCAGACCCCTCACCTTCAAGAGTTCCCGGGGAAAGAGATAGTGGCCCTCCCACTGGGGCTTCTCCAGGGGGTGGCAGCCTTCCAGTTGCACGAACTTCATGAGGGTGCCGAGGGCCAGCTCCTGGGGGGTGGGGGGGTGGGAGAAGCACACAGGACATGCTCACAGGCCCAGAGCAAGGGCCTCACGCCTGACACAGGCCCACGGGGAGATCCTGCACTTCCACAATTGTCCTCACTGGACTGAGCAGCCATCCCAAGTCTTGCACAAAGCAAGGGCCTGGCAGACAGTGGCTACGGATGTCTCTCCAAGTAGAGCAGGGACTATAGGCCCGACACGTTCACGGTTCAACAAGTAGACACGAAGGGAAGTGCCCACGAACAGGGACATCTACTATTGCGTCTAGCCAGTCACTGCCACGAGAATCAGACATGGGCCCCAAGATGGCAGGGTGTGTGTGTGTCGGTAGAAATCAGGATGTCCCTATCCCTTTGTTGGTGGCTTGACTACAGCAAATGTGGACACAGGGACGCTGTGCACTGCTAGTGAGAATGCGTGGAAGGGCTGGTTCAGAGCTGTGCACAGCTTCTCTGAGCACCTGGACCTGCACAGGGGCTGTCCCGCTGACCAGTGTGCCATGTTGGTTGCCAATGCCCCGACTCTTACTGCCACTTCCATAGTAGCTATTTATAGCACTCAAGCATTCAAGCACCCCCCCCCCCCCCCTCCTCCTCGCAATCAGCTGCCTGAGACTCACCTGGACCTGAAAGGAGGCGTGGGCCAGGAGCTCGCCCAGGCGATTGCAGCAGCTGTGGTAACGGTGCCGCATCCACACTTTATACTTGTAGGTGGCTCCCTGGGACCCTGCGAGTGGGGCCCGGGATCAGCCGAGTGAGGCCGGTGCTAGGCAGCCAGGCTGCCCTACCCTGGGGCCGCAACGAGTTCAGCCCAAGTAACATTGGGCACATGTCACGCCCCCAAAACCTGGATGTCCCACGGGCTTGAGGGGTGAACGGACCCGGGTGAACGTTCAGGAATTGGGCGGGTGTGTGTGTGTGGTGGTGGTGGGGGGGGGGGGGGGGGGGGGGGGGGGGGGGGGGGGGGGGGTAGTCGAGGCAGTCGGCGCCCGGAGGTCAAGAATCGCAGCCTCGAAAACCCTGTGGGCCAGATCCCTCCAGGGCGGCGCATGGGTGTTGTCAGCAGGGCTCTCGGGTCAGCGCCCTGGTCCCACGTGGACCTGGCCTCTCCTCCCAGCGACCCTCACGGGACCCTTACCGGTCATGACCGCGTCTTCTGGGGGCAGCCGGCCCACAAACAGCTCCCCTCGCTCCAGCAAAGCCCCAAAGAGGCGGCTGCATATGCGGATGGCGTCCTGGACCTCCTCCGGGCGCTCAGCCTGCGCGCGAGAGAGCCGGGCCGTGACTCCGCGCGCCCCCGAAACCCCCCCCCCGCCGCGGTCCCGCCACGCGCGCGCGCGCACCTGCAGCGCCGCCAGAATGTCGAAGACGCCGTTGGCCTCGCTGCGGCTGCCCAGCACGGCTTCCAGCAGGCGGCCCAGCGCCCGGCCCGAGCCGCCTCCCGTCTCCATGGCTAGTCGAGGCCACGCCGCCGCCCCGGCCGGCGCGCTGGTGACGTCACGCCTGGCCGCGCGAGGCGCGCGCGCGCCGCGTCACTGCCGCGCCGAGCTCGCCTGGCCGGGGCCGGGGCCGGCGCCGGAGCCATGGCGCTCTTCCACGTGGCCCGGTACCCGGGGCCCGAGGCGGCGGCGGACAGCGCGGGCGGGCGGGCGCGCGTGCTGCTGGAGCGGCTGCAGAGCCGGGCGCGGGAGCGGGAGCGGGCGCGGGGGCCCGCGGAGACCCCGGGCCCGGGGAAGCGGCGGCGGCGTCCGCGGCGGCGGCGGCCCGGGAGCCGAGCTGCCCCGGGAAGCGCGGACGCCCCGCGGAGGAAGCGGCCGAGCACGGCCGGCGGGCACGCCGCTGGCGGCCGGCCGGGAGAGGAGGGCTTGCCCAGCGGGACCACTGATCCGGCGGCCAGGAGCGGCGACGAGGGGACGTCGGAGGACGAGGCCCCGGGCCGGCCCCCAGGCAAGGCCCCCGGGCCCCCTGCCCCGCTGCTGGGCGGCTTCCAGGGCAGGAAGACGCCGAAGGTGAGCGAGGCCGGGTGCGTCCGCGGGGCTTCGGGGAAGCAGCGGCTTCTGCGCAAGAGCCGCTGTAGGCGGGCGCTGAGACCGACCTGGAGACGGGGAGAGCGGGTTTTGTCAGCGGCTTTTAAAGCAAGGTTTGCAAAAGGGGAAACGTTACCGGGTTAACCCAGGTCAGCACTGCCAGGGGGGCCGCTGGGCGCTCCCCCAGTGGTTTCCTACTGCGGGCGTCTGGGCAGAGCTGCCCGCTTGACCAGGGCGGCAGCGCCTTAACGGAGGCGTGGGATCCGACGGTGGGCTCGGTGAATTCAAGAGGTAGCCATTGACGCATCAGTCCGTCCTCCCCCCAAACCCGTAGGCTCATATGCCGAACTGTTAAAAGGAGATGTGCACCAGGTAGCTTTGACGTACACAGAGACGTTCCAGAGCAGGCAGGCAGCTTAAGAGTAGTTAGTAAGAAGTCTGCCTGCAGCGTGGAGCAAACTACGTGGAGTTAGGTGTAGGCGGGGTGTGTGTCTCCATGGAGGAAAGATGAGGCCGCCTACTCCTGTAAAGATGGACGGTTCTGCCCTGTCCTGCAGGGCCCTTCAACTGGAAGGGACTTGGTGGCAGCGGTTTTTATTGTGTCTGACTTAGATTTTTCCAAAGGTGTTTGTTCACGTGCCACAAGAAGTGTTGGCTTTGGCACGTCTTCCTTGTTATCTAAAGCTGACTTTAGCCAAAGAGCTTCAAGATACTTGGTGAGTGTCAAAATATTCAAGACCCTTCCCTCCTCCTTCCCTAATGAGTGACATGTCCAAGGAGGAATTCTAGCGAGAATACATGCACCCCAAAAAGTAACCGGGGCTGTGTCGTCTCGGAGTGCAGCATTGGTACCATCTTGTTTGAGTACTCTGACCCACTCACCACGGCCGACCGGCGCGTGCACCCAGATGCGTGTTTGGTACTGACTTCTCTGATCCTTTGTGGGGGAGGGTGTGTGAGCGCGCATTTGACAGTACAGTTCCAAAGTCCCAGAGCACAGGAGGGATTGACGAGTAAAGGAGTCAGATACACTTTCACGGCAGCATCCTCACCTCCTGGATGGCCGTGATCTCCATAGCCATGTCCTTCCTTATATGGCATGGACTCAGAGGGCAGGAGAGAGAGTGATTTATTGGTAACCAAGGCTTGTGTATCTTTGGGGGGGCCTGCAAGCCCCCTAATTACATGTAAAGGCATACATCACAGGAAGGAGTTGTACTACAGGTAATACAGTAATGACAGGGAGGGGAAGGATTGGGGGCACACAGTGTGACAGGATAGCAGACTTTGAGTGTCACTAAACAGGGTGACCTGTCCTCTGGCCCTCTATGGAAACCATTAGCAGTAGGGTGTGACACCCCCCCCCCCCCCCCACACACACACACACAGTGGACCAGTCTGCTGGCTGAAAACCTTCAGGGAGAATCTAAGCATCTGACCTCCCACCCTGTGGCCACTAATGTTTGGCGTGTCTTTGGGGGAGACAGAGCTTTGTAATCCCACAATCCTGCACCAATCATACAGGTCCCCCGGGAGCACCCCTGTGCATTTTCTGCTGTCACTGTGCAGGAGTAAAAGTCCCGCCCGCTTCACAATCTTGAAAGGTTTTTATACATGGTGCTGCTTTAAGTGACGAGGAAATTTAAAATATCCAGACATCTCTCAGTTTGGAGTCCCCAGCACAGAAGTTCTCTCAACCTTCCTAGTACTGCGATCCTTTAAAACAGTTCCTCTCATGTGGTGGTGACCCCCGCCACCCCCACCGTAAAATTTTCATTGCTACTTCCTAACTAATTTTGCTGTTATGAATGGAGCGACGACACCACCACCACCACCCCTCCCCCTCCCGTGAGAGGGTCATCTGCCCCTCCAAGGAGTTTCACCCACAGGTTGAGAACCGCTGCTCCAGAGAGGCACCATCGGGAGAAGTGGATGCAGGTGAAGGATGTGGCGTCAGCTGGGGCAGGCTGCCTTCACTGCGGCCTGTGTGAGAGTGGAGAGTGGAGAGAGGTTGCAGGGCCTGCAGCCCTGCAGTTCAGAGAGAAGCAAGTGGGTGTGGCTCTCATGCCAGGGTGCTGGAGGAGGCTGCCACCCTGCCACGTGGAGCTACCGAGCTGGGTTACGCGAAAAGGGTGCGGTTTCCATGCAGTGAAGGGCGTAAGCGTCAGACTGTTGTTGCCTTTCTCAGGTCTTCTTCGCATGGGAAAGCATTCAGGCCAAAGCCGGGTTTGTGATCCAGGGAGAAGTTTCAGGGCGGACAGTCAGGGAAGCATGCCAACCCACACGTCAGCCTCGCTGGGACTCACCGCCCAACACAGCGACCTTGTGGGATCTGAGGACAGACAGTGGCACGGCCAAGGGGGCACAGGAGCCCCAGAGTGGAAGGGTTTGCGGCCCTGCAGCCAAGGTACTCACCTGCCTGCGGAGGGCGCTCGAGGGTTACTGGTTGACCCCTTTGGCTGAACCAAGCCCGCCTGAGCCTAGTTTGGGCCGCTCAAGTGTGCCACTCCCCTGGCTTGGGGGGCTTGAATTGGAGCATGCCCACTTCGTCTTTTGTGTGTGTGACGTTTTCTAATGCTTGGCTTATCCACTGTAGACAATCTAATAATCTTAACATTAACTGTAAGAATAGCCACACACATGGTAACAGCACTCTTCATACAGTATTCTAGCATCATGGTCCCAACGAGCATGGCCTTCATAGGTGTACTTACCCAGGGCAGAGTAGAGAGAGCAGGAGTTGATGTCTCCTTGGCTCCTGGCTCTCGAAAAAAGTCAGTTTCTGTACCCGGGTTTAAATAATTATTTTAGCTGGTCCCTTGACATCATTTGGAAATTCTGCGGCATTCTGCCAAGTCTTCGCAGGGTTCCCCCACACTTTGGGGGTGGCTCCTCTGACCATCTGTGGGTTCTGGCTTCTGGCCAATTTTAAGTCAAGCCTGCGCGTCACTTTTATATTCTAAAAGAAGGGAAGTTCTGTGATGCCCTCATCAAAAGCTGCCCCAGGGGAGTGGGAGAACCCCCACCTCTCTGCAGGAGAGCTGTCTGAGCTCCCCAAGCTTAGAACCCCAGGACCCTTCCGGGTGTCGCCAACCCTTCACCCATCCCATGCAGCCCTCCAGCAAGGCTCTCGTCCCCGCTCTGTAACATCTCCAGCTTGGAGCACACATCTTCACTCCCCACACCAAGCTCTTGACACGAGGGGGAGGCGCAGCCCTCCCTGGAGCACCCTCTCCCAGGTGCTTGGGGTGACCACCTGCTTCTCTTCTTCTGTGAGCCCAGGTTCCTGGGCCATGTTGCCAGGCTTGTAACTCTCTCTGCCCAGTAGGCTGCACACTTTACAACGCCAAGCCTGGGGTCTGTTTGCACAGAGCCTGCCGGCCAGGGGGGCCTGCGTGTTCAGCAGCGGGCGACTGACGTCCAGTAAGTCTCTATGGGCGCGAAAGCTCACTGGCTCCTCCACGGAGGCCTTCAGGCTGGGGAGGGACAAGCCCCTCCTTCCATTCTGCTACCAAACAACCACACACCTTCACAGCAGTCGTCACTGGAGGCCGACACGAGTCAGGCGGCCGGCCTTCAGGAGTGTTGTTTCTAGTTACTAGTGACTGACAGAGAAGGGCAAGTGCAAGTTGGGGTCACTGGATGGGAGATCAGATATGAAAGCTGAAGTGCCAAAAGCTTTGAATGAGAAAGTAAATCTAGAAAAGTCAAAGTATGAATAAGCGAGTTGTAAAGTTATGTAAAACTGACTGCATGGAGTAGCTAAATACGAATGGTGATTCTTAGAATCAGATGTAAAAAAGTAACCCCTCGGGTAGAGGGTGTGACAGTAAGAAAACACGAAGACTGTTCAGATAGCCCTGGGGTTCCAGCCAAATGCTGCTTATCCTGGAGTCTGTGCAGTTTTCCCATGGTGACATTACTGCTTAGTTCAAAGCCACCTGCCCGTGGTTGAGATCCTGGGTGCCAGGTGTGGGGCCTCAGGTGAGCAGCTGTGCCACAGCAATGGAACACGGGGCCTCTTCTGTTTGTGTTCTGTACGTTTTTCCCCACCGTGTCCAGGGCCACCATTAGGAGAGAGAGGAATGGTTGATTACCTTTTGCAGCGGTTGGGTGACAAGGCGGGACTTCGAGTGGCACACGATGAAGCCAGCCTCGTTGCCATGCAGGTGATGCCGAGTAGAACTGTTCCTGTGGCTTTCTACCTTCAGAGCAGCGCTTCTCAACTTGTATGTGGCCGCCCCTTCACAGGGGTCGCCTAACACATCCTGCACATTAGATACTTCCATTACGATTCATAACAGTAGCAAAATTAGTTATGAAGTAGCGACACACTTTTTTTTTGGAGGGGGGAATCAATGCTCTGGTGGGAGCAGGAAGCCCAGCCTTGCTGCTGGATTTGAACCGCCGACCCACACACAACCACTACACCGCCGGGGCTCAGCCCGTGACACACTTTATGGTTGGGGATCACCAACCACCTGAGGGCCTGGTCATTTTGAACTGCAGATGGTGCAGTGGCAGCTGCCCATCTCGCAGCCCCTGGGCTGCTGCTGCAGACAGCGAGAGGGCTCTGCCAAGCGCCACTGCCTGAGGGAACTGTTGCGCCCCTCGCAGAGTTGAGGGGTGAAGTTTGTGTTCTGGACGTGGGAAGCTCTTTGGAAGCACTTACCCACCACACGTTGAGCCTCCGATGCCCTGCAGATGCTCTCAGGAGGAGACCATGGACAGGCGTCACAGGACAAGCTCAGTTGTCCAGGGCTTCACTTGGAAACACGCTGGGACAGAGGGAGGACAGGCAGCAGAGGCTGCCCTGCGTGGGGGGAAGGTGGGGGGCCAGCACAAGCCCCCCACTCCCCAAGGGTCATGTATGAGCCAGGTGTACCTCCCACTTGTCAGGTCCAGCCCTTTCTGCCCACATGGTTGGCTGAGCCCAGCCAGGTGGGCAAGAACGTCTCTGACCACCTTGTTCCCATCGAAGATATCCCCGAGGTCCATCCAGACCTGCAGAAGAAACTGCGGGCCCAGGGCATCTCCTCCTACTTCCCAGGTGAACTGTAGCATGGGGGGGGGGGGGGGGGCTGCAGGAGCATGTCTCCCCCAGGCCCTGACTGCTCTTTTCCTTAAGCAGTGCAGGCAGCTGTCATCCCCACCCTCCTGGAGAGTGCCGCGGGGGGCTTCCTGGTGGGGCGAGGCGGCTTCCAGCCCCGAGACCTCTGTGTCTCGGCCCCAACGGGCAGCGGGAAGACCCTGGCCTTTGTGATCCCTGTGGTCCAGGTGAGTGGGTGGCCTTCCCATGGATGGGGTGAGTGTGGAGGTGGCCCTGCTGATAGACTCTTGTCTCCCAGGCCCTGCTGCACCGCGTGGTGTGCCAAGTCCGTGCCCTGGTCGTGCTGCCCACCAAGGAGCTGGCCCAGCAGGTACGGGAACCCCAGGGGCACATGCAGCTCTGCCGAGGCCACTCCCCGCCCCCCACACTCACAGGCTGCTGCTTTTCCAGGTGAGCAGAGTTTTCAACATCTACACAGACGCCACCCCCCTGCGGGTGGCCCTGGTCACCGGGCAGAAGCCGCTGGCGAGAGAGCAGGAAAGCCTTGTCCAGAGGACGTAGGTGCTGCGGTGGCTTGGGGAGTGGGGGGAGGGGGACAGGAGGCACCCTGGACTCAGCTCCCCACACCCCACAGAGCAGAGGGTTTCCGCAGCCTGGCTGACATTGTGGTGGCCACCCCTGGCCGCTTGGTGGACCACATTGACCAGACTCCCGGCTTCAGCCTTCAGCAACTGCGCTTCCTGGTAGGTGGCTGGCCAGGCGGGGCTCTGACTGGAGGCTCCCGGGGCCCCCTCAGCGACGGGCTGTCTCCTGCAGGTGGTGGACGAGGCCGACCGCATGGTGGACAGTCAGCACCAGGCCTGGCTGTCGCGGGTGCTGGCAGCCGTGTGCAGGGGAGAGGACCCTTTAGCCCCGGGGGCCTTGTTTCAGCGGACACCCCCCAAGGCCGTCACTGCTGCCAGGTGCCTACAACCTCCTTCCTGGGGGTGGGGCGGGGGGTACTTTCAGCCCCCCAGCTCTCACCACCCTTCTTCCCTCCCAGCACCTGGATCCCCCAGATGCCCCTACAGAAGCTGCTCTTCTCAGCCACCTTAACTCAGAACCCCGAGAAGCTGCAGCAACTGGCCCTCCATCAGCCCCAGCTCTTCTCCGCGGGGCTGGAGTGCAGAGGCGCTGCGGGCTCTGACGAGGCTCCCGGGGGGAAGTATACCTTCCCCGAGGGCCTGGAGGTGAGTAGAGGGACGGGGCAATGCAGAGCAGGGGGGCTGGCTCCCGGGCCCACCTCGCTTCTTTCTCCCCAGCATCACTACGTGCCCTGCAGGCTGAGGGCCAAGCCCCTGGCTGTGCTGCACCTGGTCCAGACCAGAAGACTCTCCCGGGTGCTGTGCTTCACCAACTCCCGCGAGCACTCCCACAGGTGGGCCAGGCAGACGGGGGGCTCGGGGGGCTCCGGGCTGCAGTGCCTGCTGGACCCAGCGCTGAAGCCGCTCCTCTTCTCTCCCAGGCTCTTCCTGCTGCTCCAGGCCTTCGGGGGGGTGAGCGTGGCGGAGTTCTCGTCCCGCCACGGGCCCGGGCAGAGGAAGAAGATCCTGAAGCAGTTTGAGCAAGGCAAGGTTCAGCTGTGAGTTGCGGAGACAGGTGTCACTGGGGCGAGGGCCCGGGGCTGGTGTCTGTCCCTGCTCAAGTAGACCCTGTGTCCCTAGCCTCGTGAGCACAGACGCCACGGCCCGGGGCATTGACGTGCAGGGTGTGGAGCTGGTGATCAACTACGACGCCCCGCAGTACGCCAGGACCTACGTGCACAGGTGCGCAGGCCAGACGAGGAGGAGCTGGGCCTGGCCCCTGGCTTCAGCCTCGAGCTGACGTGTGCTTGGTTCCAGGGTTGGGCGGACGGCGCGAGCTGGACACACTGGACAGGCCTTCACGCTGCTGCTCCGGGTGCAGGTGGGTTGGGGTGCCCAATGGGTGCACGGAGCGTGACCTTGAGGCCCCAAGACCCTAACCCCCCAGGTGCTCCCCTCCAGGAGAAGAGGTTCCTCCGGATGCTGGCTGAGGCCGGCGTGCCCATGCTGGGCCGGCACGAGATCCCCGGGGAGCTGCTGGAGCCGCTGGTCCCAAGCTATGAGGCGGCCCTGGCCCAGCTGGAGAAGACTGTCAGGGTGAGGGGTCTACAGGCCAGGCGGGTCCAGGGTTGGGGGCTGCAGTTGCCAGGGCACCTCCTGATCCTCTTTCCCCACAGGAGGAGCGAAAGCAGAAGGAGGCCTAGCTGCCCGCCATGGGGAAACCTCACGCCTGCCAGGGTGTTCCCGCCAAGCCCAAGAAGCTGGTGGTCAGCAGGGGGCGCTCTGCACCTGGACCGTGTGGCTCGAGGCCGGGACTGAGCCTCGCCGGACTGAAACCTCACACTCCTGCCTCGCAGCCCTGAGTGCTGCTCTGCCAGCGTCTAGCCACGAACATAAAGCAAGCTCCCCGTGGGAACTTCCTGTGTGAGCCCCACGTGTGTGTGTGTGTGTGAGCAGGAGCGAGGGCACATGCACGCCTCGTGCGGTCCACCTGTGTCTGAGGAAGAGTCTGGGTCAGTCAGAGCGACTCATCAGACCCCCGTCCCCCATGGTCCCTCGTCAGTGCTTGGACACGGTCTCTGGGGACTGGGCTTTGAGCACTCACCTTGGTGCCCCTGTGCTGCCGGCCGCGCTGAAACACAGGCTCCCCCAGAGCCAGCCGTGTCTGCCCTGCTCCATCGCTCCTTGTCAGCTTCCTCGTCTGTGTCGAGGCTGAGGGAGCACCGAGCTAGTGTCCTGGCCACTTGTGGGCATCCACACCCAAGGGACACACTTACAGCCTGGAGACCCAGCTGTGCCCGTTTCTTCGGCAGGGGGTAGAGAAAGATGGGAGGGAGAATAAGTTACAAACAAAACCCTCTGAGAAGTCCAAGGGGAGTGCGTGCACACCCAGGGTGGACAGGTCCCCCACAGGTCTGTTTGCAGAAGTGGGCATGACCACCCTGAAATACACACACAACTGCACAGAACCCCAGAGATGAGCAGTCAGGACCCCTCTGCTGGGCTAAAGATTAACCCCTACATCATCTTGACGTGGGTGCCAAGCCTATTTGGTAAGATAAAGATTCTTCCAGAAGTGGGATTGGAACTTCTGCATCCTGTGCCAGATGGTCTCAGGAGCCACCGGTCAGCCGGTCAGTGCTCCAGGACAGCTGGAGTCCACATGCTGGATCAAAGAGGCAGGCTGCCCGAACCATCTGACACATTCAGTCTGTCCCCGAGGGTGCTGTCAAAGGCCAGCCTGCCTGGAGTGCAACGACAGGACCCGTCAAGAGTAGTCTCAGGGTCCTCCGGAGGGCATCTCCTGGCTGGCAGGGGTTTGGTTTTGCAGTGAACTTGGACTGTGCCGCGTGAAAGACACGATGAAACAAACACCTGAGGGAAGGGGAGGCCAGCAGCTGGAGGGCATGCAGAAGTTTTCTTTGGTACGAAGCGGAGGGAAGGAAAGGTGAGTGGGTGAGGGACAGTAAGTCCCTAGGGGGATGGGATGAGTCACTGAACGTAGGGAGGAGGTGAGCTGCTGGTTTGTAAGCCCCACTAAATTCACTTTTTAAATTAGTTGGGGACATTCAATTACCTATTTTTAAGTAGCTCTTCAAGTTTAAGGCCATTTTTTGGTTCTCCTGAAGTTAATTTCAGTGACCTGGAAGCAAGCAATGAGTTGGAGTCAGCACCCACTCATCTGCAGAGTGAGACTTCACGTTAAGAAGGACGGGTGCACGTTCTCAGTCGGGTGGCTTCCCGGGCAGAACTAGTCGGGCTCCGCTCTAGGCCCAAACTCTGCTGCACCCCTGCACTCCGTCTTATGCTATCCTGCAGCCCAAGGCCTCAGGGTCCCAGGCACAGATTCACTTCCTTACACTATTCATGGAAATCACTGAAGTTGGAGGGGATGTAGAGAGATGCTCAAACAGGAATAGAAATGCCACCTGCCCCAGCAATCTCTCTAATTCAGTGTAAACCCTACAGACACAATGAGCAAACACCTGTTCACCACACAGCCACCAGAGGATGGAGACGATCACTAAAGCCAGCTACATCAGTACATGTTCCACGTAACCACTATTGTAAAAATAAATCAAGAAAAAGGGTTTTCACATCAAAAGGAAGTAGACTCTTGGTTTACTTGTGCACGTGTGTGTGTGGGGGGGGGAGGGGGGGAGAGTATGTGTACGTGAACCCCGTGTGTGTCTCCCTCCCCGTGTATGCATGTCCCTGTGTCTCACCCCTCCTCCAGGCACAGTTGGAGGACAAAAGCCACTTGCCTATAGGCACGTACTGACTGACATGGACGCTGAGTTCTGCGGCTCCCAGCTGTGGGCATCATGACATGCAGTACTCACCGGTGGGTGGGCTTCATGGAAGGGAGGGGAAGATGCAGCCATGTGCTGAACTGTTCCTCGGTTCTTCAGTACGCAGCAGAATTGGGCTCCAAAGCAGGACTCAGCTGTGAAATGTAAGTTGTCCCAACAGATCCCAAACCGCCATCTAGTCAACTGCCCCTGCAGCCCCTGTAGGACAGGGTCAGACGGCCCCTGTGGGAGTAGACAGCCCCTCCTTCCCCTCGGAGGCAGCCCGTGGCTCTGAACGGCTGGCCTTGCAGTTCGCAGCCCAGCACGTAACCCACAAAGCCAGCAGGGCTCCTCTACTGCTGACGGCAGCAAAGTGAGGATTTGACATGCGCCGAACATGGACATCACACGCGGTCTGAACCCACTGCCCGCGCGTTGATTTCTGACTCCTTGTGAGCCGAGGCTGCAAATCGTACTAACCAGAGCAGCGAGCCTCACCTCTCCCGAGCTGCGGCCGACGGTTTTGAACCACCAACTCTGGTTACCGGAACAAGGCTTACCCATCGCTGCTGTTTGGTGCTTTGAAAGTTGTACACCTTTTAAAAAATGATGTCCAGATACTGGCCTGTGAACTCCTTTCACGAGCTGCGGGGCAGGTGAGCAGCAGTCACCAAGAGGCCACCTCAGACGTGTGCTGCTGCACACTCGCCCCTGTGTGTTCCCGGCCACCCCGGGCTGTGAAGAGCTTCCTTTTGAGGCTGAGGCGCGTGCAGTGGGAGGCAGGAAGCAGACTGCAGGCTCTTGGACCATGCAGGTCCACTCAGCTGGGCAGCGCTCACTGTGGCAGCTGTCAGCTCCCTGGAAAGGGTCTTCGTGACAGCCACAAACCACCCATCATGGGGGACCCCTGCCCAGCAGGCAGCCGTGGAGGGTTAGGCTGGGATGTTCCGGAGATGCCCCCCTAATGGTGAAATAAACTCCCACAGAACTTTTCGGCCTACATGCCCACAGAGAGTTAAGGCTTGCTTGTCTGGAAGACAAAGCTACCCAACCTTCAAACTGAGCAGGGACACACTGGAAAATCACGGCATGGGAGCAGACACCCTCTAAGCAAAGATGTTGCAAAAGCAGATGACAGTGGAAAACCCGAGATCTGAGCCGGGTCCAGGCTAACACGCTTCAGAGGGGAGGTAACCCAGGCAGGGGTTCTCGGAGCATTAGCGTGGCCCTCTCACCCTGTGCTCCAGTCCTCAGGTCTGGGGGAGAGGTGAACACATCTCTTGCTCCCATACCAGCTGGGCCCCAGGCCTTCCCCTAATTTTCACAGAGGAGAATGGCATCCATCTCCCCAAAACCTGGGAGGAGGTGGACCTGATAGGTTGGGGGAAATTAGTAAAAGAATCTGCAGTGCATCAGCAACCCACAGCCCTGGGGCTGAAAAACTCATAACACGTGGCTTCCTGCCTGGGTGAAACACTAACTTGACCCTGGGCCACGTGACACAGGACGGCGCTCCAGCCTCTCCACCACACTGTGCAGACACCTCTCCTGCCCTTGGTCGCTGGGCCTTGGAAGGTGGCTGTCCCAGTTGCTGATCAACCTCAAGACTGGCACCTTGACAAAAAATGTAGAATCTGAGATTTCATTATTTCCCAGATGTTTGTTGTTCACCATTTTCTTGTGTTTGCCTCGTTTGGTGTGCTGTCTTTCCCTTTTCTCATCTGTTTCTTGTTGTGTTTTGGGAGGACTGAAATTGGTCAATAAGATGGATTTGTGTGTGTGCCTTTGTTATCAATGCCTTCTTGGACTTGGTTCCCACCACATAACCTGATCACCCCCGAACCTTAACAGTTACAACTAATGCACCGGGAATACTATCCACTCCGCACAACCACACAAACAGCACGATGTCTACCGGCACATGAGAAAGCGAGAAAAGGAAGCACAAGTAACGGGTTGCAGCAACAGAGACATGGAAACTTCCAGACAAGAAAGGCACTCGAGTTCCAAAGAATGGTGCTCAGCTGCTTTCAATCGATGGAGGGAGAACAGAGGTACAGAGAAAACACTACAAGTGATATGTCGTGACAAAACAAATGAAAAGATAGAAAACAACTCAAAATTGAGGTCCGGAAGACAAAACACTAGCCAACACTTGAAAAAGCAAAATCAACTGAAACAATGAAAGCCCAAATCACTGAGCTCAATGGCAAATTTCTTGAGACCAAACTATAAGAAGGACAAGCTGTTTTTTAAAAATCTGAATAAACCCTCAGAATTTTGTGGAACACTATCAAAAGAAATAGCAACATTTGATAAGCATCCTGAAATAGGCCCTGGCTTGGATCAGGAGCCTTCACAGAAACATCCTTCTCTTTAAACATTCTGAGGAGGTCTGTGCAGCAGATTGACCCCAGGTGATGCCCAGCTTGACCTGGCCCTGGCTGCTGCCTCCACGAGGTGGTGAGTCCAAACCAGACAAAGTCCTTGACAACTCCAACCTTTCTGTGTTTATCATGATGTTCCCTGTGGGCCCAGTTGTAAAGATGATCTTTACATTGAATGCTAATCCATAATGAAGACAACAGTCCTTCATCTTCATCAGCTGGTGCTTACAAGATTAAGGGAGCTCAATTTCCTGACTTCAGTTGAGCCTGTGGACCAAGCCACACCCCTTGTTTTCTTGGAGGCATCTTTAAACTACTAGACACCAGCCTTCCCTGGGGGTCCACATAACCAAACCCAACACTACCCCCATAGGAGAGGGTAGAACAGCCCCGGACAGTTTCTGAGACTGACTTTACAGGGATAGAAAGCTACACCTTGCCTTACGGAGCTGCTGGCGGTCTTGAACTGCTGACCTTGCACATCACAGCCCTACTCAACTACTCGCCACCAGGGGCCCTCGGGGGCGTGGTGTGCTGAAAGACAACCACACCTCCTGTCAGAGCCATTCACAGGCGGAAGACACAACCCGCAGGTCCATTTTGGAAGAGCACATTCGAGATCTGACGGAAGTGGCACCAGAGACTTCGTCTCAGAGTGTGTGTGTGTGTGTGTGTGTGTGTGTGTGTGAGGCTCAGAGCAGTGCTGAAACGATGGATGAAATATTTTCTCATCGGGCCTGAGACCATGGAACTACAAGACAGCAGCAGGCAAGCTGGCTTCTTGGCCCAGGGATACAAAGGCCATGGGACCGCATGGTTGAGAGACTAAGGTCGAGAGAGAGAGAGAGAGAGAGGTGTCAGCCGAGAGGTGTTAATATGTACCAACTCTCTCTTTACTGTTTGCTGACCTGACATGTGGCAACCTATTAAACTTCACTAATAAAGCCTCTTAATTTTAAGTGCTTTCTGAGATTTCTATGTGACCATTGTAATGAAATAGGGAACCCGCTGCAGACACCATGGAGGCATGGTTGGTGTCAGAAGAGGCAGGAAAGCAGAGTGGTAGTCTACCTGGCATTTCCTTTAGGAATGGAGAAGACAAAGGAGGACAGGTGTGGCCACCCATGCCAGTTACTGCACTAGCATCCGCTGAAGAACGGGGACAAAGTTAAGGGTCCTAATACAAAACCATACACATGATACAAAAAAATAATAATGGAAACTCACCTGCTTCACAGAAGACAAAATAGGACTGGGACCTCCTAAAAATGTGACCCTTATGTACATCAAAGGGCTTCATAGCAAAAGAAAGAGAACCCAGGTTGGCAGGGGGGATGGCAATGATAAAATGGGCTAATCTTAAAATTCTACAGAAAGTTACTACATCTCAACTAGAAAAACCTGAATATTCCCAGAGGAAATGGTCAGTAGACATGAATCAAAGGTCCACCCATGGTCTCCAGTGGCCAGCACGCGAATGAAGAATGTCCACCATCACGAGCGATGGGAGATGTGCAAATCAAAAAATCAGACACCAACAAGTGCTGGAAAGAAATGTGCACGCTGGTGGCCCGGTGGTGCAGCGGGCTGTGGGCTGCAAGGTGGGCACTTTGAAGCCACCAGCCCGTGTTGGGAGAAAGAGGAGGCTCTCTCGTTCCACGGAGTCGCGGTTTGGGTCAGCCCCGAGTTTTCCTTGAGGGGTGTGAGGAATGTGGGGCGATGGCAGATTGTCCCCGCTCGGGGGCACAGCAGTGATGCACTGGACGGCAACCCTCGATGTGAAGCCGCCACGCTCCCAAGCCGCAGGGCGTGCAGTTCAACCCCCCTAGCTGTTCCTTGGCAGGAAGCTGAGACTTTCCACGCCAGGAAAGTGGGGGCAGCTCCACCTGTCCCGTGGGGCCCCTATGAGTTGGCATCCACTCACTGGCAATAAGAGATGGAAAACCTTAAACAAATGCAAACAATAATACCATGCAATCTCGTATATGCCCCAAATTTCAAAATAAAAAAACACACCTGAGTATTTCCATGCTATCCCCAATAGCAAAAAGATGGAACCACCCAAAACCCAACTGTCGGGGAATCAAACAGACTTTGACACATACATATAATGGAATAGTATGCATCCGTAACGAACAGTGATGAAACTGTGAACACATCATGGCAGGGAGAAATCTGGAAGACATACTCGAAGTGATAGGCAACCCCTCAGTGCCGTGGAACACAGTTCTGTCTAAGGCTGCTGGTGGCCTTGGGGCCTTCGCGTCCGTTCCTACAGGTCAGGGCAGGGCTGCCCCCGGAGGTTCTGGGTCCACCACTGCCCGCCTCCCGCAGAGCTGGCGGTTTCAATCTCCCGACCGCGTGGTGAGCAGCCACGTAGTCATCACTACACTATGATGAGGAAAAACCCACGAGGAATGGTTTTCACACCGAAAGATGCAGACTTTGATGACTATGAGGCAGGAAGACAACCAATCAATCAATCAATCAATGGCATACACAACAAGACACAGGGATAGAGACAGGCCAAAGTAAGAAAAAAAAATGTGCAAAAAAAGGTTATTAGATGGAGGGAAAAATTACTGTGTAAAAACAAGAAACTGACTGAGCCCTGGTGGCGTAAGGGTTATGTGTGGGACTGAGGCCCACAGGGTTGACGGTTCAAATCCAGCAGCAGCTCTCCAGGAGCAAGGCTGGGCTTCCTACTCCCACCACGCCAGTGATGCCGGCCCCCCCACCCCACACACACACACACACAAATGAGAAACTGTGCAGGGGTCAGTGGGCAGAAGCTGTTGGTGTAACGGCAGGAGTCTGGGGTGTACCTTTACCTGCACACAGACATGCAAAAGGGGCAGCCAGCCTGGTGGGTGTGTCCAGGTTACACCTCCCCTGAGGCGCTCTCTGTCTGAAATTGATTTTTGAGCCAGAATCCTCTGAAAGAAAAAACCCTGCCTTCCAGAGACACCAACCCACAGAGGGGAGCTGCCCCGTGTGCTTTGAGATGGTCTCTCGACAGGAGTAGCAAGCTCTGTCTTCCCGAGGGCTGGCCGGGGGCCTTGCCTGTTGACCTTGCCAGTAGCAGCCCAGGGCCAAGCCACTGCCAGGGCTCCCGACAGAAACCTCATGCAAATGTGAAAGGTGACAATATTGCTGAAGCGCCTCCCAAGAAACAGGAACAGGAGTGCACATGCCCGACCACCCTGGATGCGGTGAATGAAGGAAATAATCTCTTACCGTCCTGGGAATGAACTCGAAAATTGGATACTGAGAATCAGAATCAGAAAAACAGTCAAGGCTGAGCCCCGGGGGCGTAGTGGTTGTGCGCGGGACTGCGGCCCACTGGGACGGAGGTTCAATTCCAGCAGTGGGGCTGGGCCTCCTACTCCCACCACCAGGGCAGTGATGCCTTCAAAAAAAAAAAAAAAACAGTCAAGAGCTGAAAATATGGCACCACTCCTGACAATTTTCTGACAATTCAATTGTGCACTTTGAAATGCTAGAAGTATACATAATTTAAAAGGCTGTCTTCCACTGTACCGACCCCCCACATGTGCAACCCGTAGGTCAGTTTGCCTGGTGGAGTTGAAGTGACGGGCCCCTGTCAGAGCTCCGCAGACCAGACCCTGGCCCGGAGAGCCCTGAGGACAGAGAGGGGCCTGCTGCTTGCTCCCCACGCCCCCCAGACGCCCAGAGAGCAGCCCCGGGGCCGGTCCCCTGTGCGGCCAGGGCTCCTGACGCAGGCTCCGCTATCTCCAGGTCTGCAGGAGAGCGCGCTGCATGGGAGCACTCGGCCGCGTGCCTCAAGGTGGGTGAGAAGGATGAGGCAGCCGCTTTCAAAGGGCGCGGTCCTGGCAGTTCTGTGGGCAGTGCGACTGCCCTCGGTGGCTGCAGGAGTTGGGATCCATCTGATGGCAGCGGGCAGCAGTGTCTTTGAGGGCATCAGTGCATGACAAAACTCGAGGGGCTTTCCGGATGTAAACACCGCGTGTGCATCACGTGTGTGGACGGTGCTTGTGAGAAGAATTTGTGGTGCCCAATCATTTGGTGCAAATGTTTCACAGGGAGGGGGAATTGACACCATCACCAAATGTTCCTGCCGAGACCCGCCCACGCAAGGAAACTGCCAGGAAGCGCATGAGCGGACGGAGCGCGCCCGTGGGAGTGTCCCGCGCCGTCCGCACAGATCCACCCTGCACCAGAAGAGGGTGCTCGGAGGGCAGGAGAGGCGGGGCCTTCAGTTGTGGGGGTCCCTGGGAGGGGCTACTGAGAAGGTCGTCGTTATAGATTTCAGAGCCGATGGAGACTTGTTAAGAAATGCTTTCCAGGGCTGAGCCCCGGTGGCGTAGTGGTTGTGCGCGGGACTGCGGCCCACTGGGATGGAGGTTCAATTCCAGCTCACAGGAGCAAAGGCTGAGCACCCTACTCCCACCACCAGAGGGCAATGATGCCTAATAAAAAATAAATTAAAAATTAAAAAAAAAATGCTTTCCAAAGTTACTGTGTTGTAGGCAAAAAGCCCCACAGGGGCAGGTTTTTAAATATTTATTGTGCTTTCCCCTGGTTTACTTATGATTCCCAGGTGTGCTTTTATTTTTTTTTATTATTTTTTTTAGGCATCACTGCCCTGGTGGTGGGATTAGGATTAGGTAGGATTTGCTCCTGTGAGCGGGAATTGAACCTCCGTCCCAGTGGGCCGCAGTCCTGCGCACAACCACTACGCCACCGGGGCTCAGCCCCCCAGGTGTGCTTTTATAAAAGAATTTTCCTCAGTGTTGAGTAAGGCTTTATGGGGGGGGGGGGGGGCGGAGAGAGACACCCTGGTGGCACAGCAGCTGAGCATGTCGTCCCTGCCCGCTGACAAGCAGACACACCAAACTCGGGCGGCGGCGGCGTTGGCGGTGGTGGAGAAAGACTGGGAGGTGCCCCGTGAAGGACGTCTGTTCCCTCCAACGGGGTTGCCCGGAGACAGGACGGACATGATGACACCCCCCAAAACGTATCCACATCACACACGAAGGTCTATCCACACACAGAAAAACTGATATGGACAGTTGGGATGTTCCCATAGGAGGGTGCCCCACCAAACCAGAATTTCCCCTCAAACTCTTCTCCTTCGTTTCCTTTTCCTTCAACGTGCTCTCCTCCCCTACACCTAATACACTTCTCAAGTCTGCAATTCCGTTCTTGGAAACGTTTTTCAGACGCATCTGCCTGGATGACTGACAGCACCTCCCTCGCTTTTTACTTCACCTCCTCTCCATCGTCACATTGCTGTCCTTTCATGGCCTCTTCATTCGAGAGAGCAAAAAGAAACTGCCCAGAGCAAGGTCAGGTGTGCGGGACAAGAGAGGCATGCTGGCCTTTGCCAAGAACTGGCACACTGAGATGGCCGCGAGTCCTGGTGGCAAAACCAGTCCCCGTCTGCCACAAGTCAGCCTTCTTTGTCCCACACTGTTACACAATCTTCAGAACCTCTGAACGGAAAGCTTGATGAACAGACTGACCTGGTAGAATGAACTCCAAATGCACTACCCCTCACATCAAACAAGCACGGGCATTGGCTTGTCTTTGTGCCCGAGCCGATGATGGCGACTTCCACCGCTTCGTTGATGTTTGCTTCCAGGACCGTAAGAATAGCACACATCTCGCCACCAGTAATGACCTGGGGGGAAACGTCTGGGCTGCTTCAGTGCCGTGCTTTCAAAACACAGCACGCTTCCACTCGACACTCTTTCCGGGTCAGTCAGAACCCGAGGCACAATTTCGCTTTCCCAAATCTTTCATTAAAATTCACAGAACTGGGCTGAACCCCGGTGGCATAGTGGTTGTATGCGGGACTGCGGCCCACTGGGTTGGAGGTTCAAATCCAGCAGCAAGGCTGGGCCTCCTACTCCCACCACCAGAAGGCAGTGATGCCCCAAAAAGCAACAAATAAAATAAAATTCACGGAACTGAGCTCCTTCAAGACAGTCCAAATGACTCCCCCACCTCATCAATGGTCTGTCGTCAGTCTGTGAGGGCAAGTGTGTGAGTTTTGTGGACATTTTTGTCTCTTCAGGAAGTTGACAGACATCCAGAATGAGTTTTGTCATCAGTCAATATTTCACCACTTTTGAAATGAGAAAACCACTCATACAGTTGAGTTTTCCCATAATGCTGTCCTATATATAAGCTGTGTTCAACATCACAACAGTGTCTGCGGCATTTTTCCCCAAGCATGAAACAAAATTTCAGTCTCATACTGCTTTCTTTTTCTTTCTTTCTTTTTTTTTGAGCATCACTGCACTGGTGAGAGTAGGAAGCCCAGCCTTGCTACTGCTGGATTTGAACTGCCAACCCTGTGGGCCGCAGTCCTGCACACAACCACTACTCCACCGGGGCTCAGCCCCACACTGTTTTCTTAAATCGGCCATCACCAAAGAAAAGTGAGGTTTGGGGAGACTACTTTTACATAGAAATTCACCAGGATGACAGAGAACCATCCCAGGCAGCACCACCGGGTGCACTCTCTCAGAGCAAGTTGCTTGACGCTTGCCTCGTGGGGAAAATGTGTGTGCTTCCCCCCATTTTTTAGGGGAATATCCCCTCGTATTCCATACCTTGGCTAGTTTAT
>PVJH01023264.1:0-35144 GCA_004026705.1 Nesogale talazaci | reverse complement strand
TGCCTGGGCAGGAAGCGGGAAGAGTGAAGAGTGATAATAAGAGGCTTCCCTTGGGGGCAGCCAGGTAAACAGAGGGCCCATTCATCGCTCAAGCAGGTGTCTGAGGAGAGCCGCTCCACCTGTGGCTCCAGGTGGGTGAGAATGCGCGTGCTGCTGCTCTTCCAAAGCAGGGACACAGATGGGCGGGCAGCAGGGCCCTGCAAGGCACTGCCTCTCTTCTCTCAAATATACAGAAAGAGATACGCACACGACAATTGCTCTGTTCCAAGAAGAAGACTGGTCAGGAAGCACAACTGAGTGGCCTACAATACAAAATGTGGGCAGTGTGAGTGACGTGGTTCAGGAAGAAGCTACTTTTTTTCAAGCAGGGGACTTGTCTCCCAACAGACAGACAGAAAGAAGTCAAGATGCACAGCTCTCAGGATGGAGGACTGGGAAATCTTCAACAACATTTGAGTTTGTGTGTGTGTGTGCGCGCGCGCATGCTCACGTGTGTTTCATAACCTCATGGCCATGTTCAAACAAGATGCATCATGGGACTTTAGCGGTCAGAGGTGTCAGAGACACAGATGAAAGTAGACACCACAGAGCCCCACTGCCATGGAGTCTATTCGGACTCATAGTGACCCTGTAGGACAGAGGGTGTCCAATGCTCTAAATCTGAATGCCAATAGAATGTCTCATATTTCCTTCTGAGTGGCTGCTGAATGACATCCACTGACATTTTGATGAGCAACTCATCACCTAACACTGGTGTTCCCGGACTCCTCTGGGAAGTACTCCCAAACAAAACACCCATCCACTGCCACCAAATCGATTCTGAGAGCAGTCCTGGGTAGGGTTGCCAAGACTCTAACCCTTCAGGGGGAACCGACAGCCTCATCTTTCTCCTAGGAGTGCTTGGTAGGCTTGAACCACAGACCTTGGTCCTAGCAGCCCACTACCTAGGCCATAGTGCCACCAGGGATCCTTGGACAGGGGTGGGTAGTACCAGAAGCCAGGAAGTAGCAAAACCCTGAATTGGGGGCTCTTGTCTTTTTTCAGGATTTTCCCAGGTTTGGGTCTGTAAAGGAGACCAAGTAAGGTGAGTACAGAGAAAATGAAATGTTCTTACTAGTTACTCTAGAGTCAGTTTCTACATACAACCACTTCAACTGTCCCTTAAGATTTTCTAGCATGTAATCGTTATAGAAGCAGCTTTCTTGCCCTTTTCCCTGCAAAGCTGTGGGTAGGTTCACCTGACTATCACTGAGGCCATTTCAACTCGTAGAACTCTGTAGGGAAGAAGAATACTAGCTTCTTCCATATTACCTTTTTATGTTATTATTTCCTCATTTTTTTTGTGTGCTTCAGTGGTGTGGGCCATTTGCAGTGGTGGGTTTTTTTTTCTCCCTGCAAGATCATATAGGACTACCATCCTATATGAACCAGTGTGTTGAAAGGAGTATTTAAAAGTAAAACAAAAACAAAGAGCTATGTGTTCTGGTTACGTCTAACATATTACACAAATTGCTCTAGATTTGTTTAATGCCAATAACATTTCTGACACTCCCACTTAAAATAGTCCACCCTTTGTGTTGCCAAGAGACAAAAAGCACAGGATTGAAGTTTTAGGGGCCAAGGGGATCATTTTTCTCTTTCCAGCCTGAGCTTCTCCCTTCACATTGCCCCTCCCCTGTTGTCTATCAGGTCCTGTGTCTTTCTCCAAGCTCAGAGCTTAAACAGCAACACAACTTGGCTCATCAAAAGGTAATTAATCAAAAGGTGAACTGGAGCTTACTTTATTTAGCAATTCTGTTGGGCATTCCCAGAAGATTATACTTAATAAATCCTGATAGTTGAAAAAGTGTTCTGTACATGAGGAAATTGCTTCTAGGGTAAGAACTATGGCAGGAGCTGCAAAGATTGGGGAGCTCATCAGTGACCTGGATTCTCATATGCAGAACACGGTCAACTTCCCAATAATGCCTTGCACAAGGGTGAGCAACGCCCTTGTGCTGTATTAGTCATTGCTAACCACAGAGGGCAGTTATTTAACCCCATTTCCAAAAATCATTTGTTCTGCTACCACAAGGGAGTAGCTAGTCACAAGGCCCACGTTGTTGCCTCTACTGCCTTCCTGCTTCCATCCTTTCCCTTCTCAGTTTCTTGCCAAGATGGGCATGGCAACAGGTTAACATGAACAAGGCCGTAGCTCTTCTGAAGCACTGTGCTAATCACAATTTGGCTAACCACCTTTTTCAGTTTACCTAATTTAACCCTCAGAACCACCTGTGAGGTATCCTACTAGTACTGTTTGTGGTTGGGTAAACGTCATCTCTTAGTAACAACAAATGTGCCATATTACAGCTGTACCCCATAAGGTTTGTAATGGCTGGTTTGGGGGAGAATCCACCACCAGACTTTTTTACTGTGGTCCCTCTGCGTGGACTCAAATTTCTAACCTTCTCATTAGCAGCTGGACATGTCAACTGTTGAAATCATTCAAGGACTATGATGCGGGATTGCTATCTGAATTTTACAAAGGTAACAACAATGATGGTCAGCAAGGGGAAGATAGCATCCAGGGTCACCTGAACTAGGTTTGACTCCTGAGTCGGTTCCCTTAACCATTGGACCAAGGACTTGCAAAATTTGATTTCCACCTCAATGAGAAGGCAGAACTCCTGGATCCTACCTCTACCACAATGCCTTTATCCCTGTTGTTTTACATGTTGAAGTTTAGTGTAAGAGACCATTGAAAAAAGAGGTTGAAATGATTCAAAGTAATCCTACACACAGCTGAAGTCCTACAATAGCCATTTAACCTCCAAACAATATATGAATGAGCGCTCTACCTATCCACAGGTGCTATGAAATCTAAGGCGACTCAACGATTGATTAAAAGAATAGCTCCCTGGGCTATTTACAAAGCCTAAAATCTTACATCAGCAATTCTGCATCCGGTCAACAAAGGACCTCCCAAAATTACCTCATAAATCCATGAACTATTTTGCCACTCTCTAGTGTCCCGGCTGAGGAGATGTGGCAACATAGTGTTGTTTCTCACTGGACTATTACCCCAAAGGCCAGCAGTTCCAATTGACCAGCTGTGAGTTGGGCTAGGGAGAAGGGCAGGACTTTCTACTTCTGTCAAAAGTAAAGTCTTGGAAACACACCGCAGCAGGTCTGCACTGTCCTCCTGGGTTTCTAGCCGTTGACCTGGACTCAGTGGCAGTGAGTGCCCAGTACAAGCGGCTCGAACAGTTACTTATTTATTTTTAGAGGAAAGGTTGTAGGAGAGGGGACTCATTGAAGAGATCATTGAAGTAGGACAGGCAGAGGTAAAGACATTGTTGGGAACTGTTTTTTCATAACGTTAGTTGCATGTTGCAGGGTGGCCTGGGTTCGGGGGTCGGGGGATGGCCCCGATTCACAGGAGTTTATTTAAAGGGCATCTAACCAGAGTTAATTTCTTTTAGGCCACTCTGAGAAACCACACGAGGAGTCTTTTTACATTTTTTTCCCCAATCACAGTCATACAGTTAGAAAATTATTCCTGTGGTTATTCAAGAGGCAGTTATCATTACACGATCAAAAATAGAGGTTGTAAAAATTTATTGTTCAGCATGAAAAGCTTTGGGATTCAAAGGAGTCCTGTTATCTAATAGATAAAAGAACTCCAGATAATAGAGATGAAATGTGTATAAAGCCCAAACACTCAGCAAACCATACGCAGTGAACTTTTCTGCATGAGAACGAACTTCAAAAAGTAGGCAGACACTAGGGATTTTGAAGCTGTGAGGAGTTTCTTGTATCCCCCAAAGCAAAAGCTTAGAGCAGACATCCTCTTTCAATCCAAAATGTCTGCTTGTTTGGCAAAAGAAAAAGTAAATATTCTCTATTCTTGAGAGAGAATTAATAACCTGGAGGCAAACATGTCAAATCCACTAGAGCCCAGAGGCATGAGCTGCGAACTGCAAGGTCAGAGGTTCGAACCCACCAGTCCCTCTTCAAAGAAAGAGATCTCCTGTAGAGATCTCAAATCTCAACAACACAAAGCAGAGAGAACAGAGTCAATGAGCTAGACGAACCTCCTGTATCGGCCCATGAGTGAGGTAAGCTCTAAACCTCCCCTTCACCACCACCCACTGGCCATGTTTGAGAAGGAGGAATGCAGAGTTCAGGGTAGAAAATGTGTTTAAATTGAAGGTATGCTGTTTTATGGTAGGATATTTCTTATTGCTTATTCTTGGGCAATAAACCAAGCAGGAATGCTGCTGGGGTAGTGGGTGAGACTTTGGGCTACAATTCAAATATGCCAGGTGCTCCCCAGGAGAAAGTCAAGGTTCTCTGGCCCCATAAGAAAGTATAGTCCCTGGAATTTCAAGGGGCAGTTCTTCTCTGTTCTGTAGGATCATTTTCAGTTGGAATCAACCTGATGGCAATGGGAAACCCTGGGGAAACCTTCTGGAAACATACAGGTTTGCATCCATGTGGGTGTGGACAGAAACACCTCGGACCTATTTACACGCTATTGCCATATGACACTATCTTAGAATCAGACAATTCCAATACTGCAGAAAAGTTAGATAGGTCTAAACATGACATTTTGTAAACATTTCCGGACAGCCTAGAGTGGACTGCAGATGTCCCCCACTTGGGATAATAGATGACCAAATGGGCCCAGTTTGGGAGAAGTACATGGACATTGAACTGTTTACCTCCTTAGGTTAAGGCTGACTCTGAGGCAGCATGTGGGGCTTCCCCTGGAGAATTTTTCATCCATCATCTTGGACAGGGCAGATCCTGCAACATACAACGACCACCCAGGGAGGCTGAGAAAAGGAAAGCCAGCTTTGTTCCTTGGAGCCTTGTGTAGACCAGGCTGGGAGAAGAGACAAGGCTGAGAGAGGAGACGCTCATCGCAGGGCACGAGTCTGTGTATGCTGACACACCAGCTCCTGCAGCATGGCTCCACGCGTTGGAGATGCTCTGCTTGTCTGGCTGTGCTGTATCGAAGGAATGTGTTGCAGGTCACAGGAGTCAGTCCTATCCTTTCAGATATTTACATAATCAGCTTTATCAGTGTGGATAAAACTAAGAATGATTAAGCCACATAGAGGCCATTGCAGACCTAAATAAGAACTTCTGATGGTGTGTTGTGCTGCAAAGAATTAGATGGCTTCATGCCCTGTTTTATAATGAAGTACTTTGGTGTCACAGCAGCAGTCTAAGAGACCGCAATTGAGAGAGAGAGAGAGAGAGAGAGAGAGAGAGAGAGAGAGAGAGTAAAAGAACAGAGACAGGAAACAAAAGACGTGAACCTGATGAGTGGCTACCATGGTAAACAAGGACCAGGATGGTTTCATAGAGAGAAAAGCCTAGCAGTCCCCTGGACACTTAAGCTGGGCTTTCATTTTGGATATTCCAGGTTCATATGAGAGGGAATCCTGGCAGCATCGAGGGGTGTGAGTCGGACTGTAAACAGAAAGGTCAGCAGTTGGCAACCACCAGCTACTCTAAGGTAGAAAGATGAGGATCTCTACTCCCATGAAAAGTTAGAGTCCAAAAAACAAAACAAAACAAAAACACAAACCAAGGATTCTTTGGAAGTCAGTTAAAAAAAAAGTTACAGCCTTGAAAACCCACAGAGTTGTTATTGGTCACAATCAACTCTATGACAGTAAGGGATATTTTCTGTTAATATAATTTCAGTTTCAGGATCATGTTAATCTGGTTTGGACAAATGCAAACCTTGACAAGTAGCAATGCTCCGAGAGGCCAGTATTGTACTTTAGACGAACCTTTCAAATTAGCTTTTGTATAGGGGATGCCCTATGGAAATTTTAATGAGTCAAATCAACAGACCTTACTACACCTACAGCTGTTATGGCTATCATGTTAAAAATCTAAATGATTAACTCAAAACACACATATTGCGAAGCTACTATAGACTGAGTATGGAGATCCTAGGCATGAATAATAGGCTAAGTCCCTGTTCTAATTCTGTTTACAGTCTGATGAAGACAGATCAATCGATAAACACCTTATGTTTTATGTTACGTTACAACATCATGAGAACTCATCAGCGTGTCGTAGAGTGTGCCCATGTAACAGAAACTCCACAAGTGGAGAGCGTTATCAAACAGAAATGAATCATCTCACAGTTTTGGAGGCAAGAAGTTCAAAGTGTGCTTGGCAGCCCTCTCTCTGTTGGCTGAGGGTAGGCTTCTTTTGAGCTTCTTTTTTGTTCTTGGAAGATTTCACATGTCAGGATATCTATCTTCCCCCCAGATCTGCCTGCTCACTGGATCACTTGCTTCATGTCTCAAACAAGAGGGATTTAAGTCACACCGCACACAAATACAGTTTCCTTAGCATAACAAAGAAACTCGTGTAGGATTATAATCACAGGTATAAAACCTCAAACCCACTGCCACCAAGTCAATTATCACTCCTGAAGACAATATAGGACAGTAAAACTACTATTTTGGACTTTCTAACATTTCTCAGGAGCAAATATTCTTCCATGGAGTAGTTGAAGGGTTTGAATTCCTGACCTTGTGATTAGCAACCCAATATTTATCCAATAGTAGCAATGGGCAGAGGGGTTAGGATTTACAACACAGGCACACTCAGGCCTCTCATGGTGCAGAAGCATTATAATTCCCTTAGCTCTCTGGATAAGCCACTTGCCTAGATGCATCCAGTTTTGCCCTGCTCTGGCTCTGGCTGCTGCCAAGTTTCCTGCATGGTGACGCTACATCTCCATCCTGCCATCTCAGTATTGTGAAGTATGGCTCTTCCAGGAGAACTATAAACTGATCAATTCCTTTAGTGGATTATAAGCCACTCAATTGTTATAGCAAATTGACCAATCTGCTCCGTGAATGGCAAATTACTTAATTTGCATAACAAGTCCCTTGTAAGATCATAGCCAAGTTAATCTTTTGGGGAAGTTACAACATCATGACTAGAAGGTCAAGCTAGGGCACCTCACTCCAGTGCAGATAAAGTTTAGATAGATCCTTAGAGCTTTGTAAAAAGACAAAGGTCTTGATTTTTACTTGAGCATACAGAGGAGGTATAGTACATGTTTGAACAGAGAAAGAATCTAACATTTTCAGAGGTTACTGCTACTTTGTCAAAAAATAGCAATGAGATGGCTACTGTCGTAATCTAGATAAAGGAGGATAGAAACTCATTTTAAGGCAGTAAAAGGTATTCTGTGGGAGAGAGATGAGGCTTTTTACTCCTTTAAAGAAGTATAGTGTCAGAAATCCTAAGGACAGGAATCCTTACTCTGTCAACTAAGGTCATTATAAGATGGAATTGACTTGATGGTGGTAGATTTGGTTTTCTTTGGCTCATGAATTGAACGTAGGTAGAGAAAAAACAATGAGTCAATGAAGATGTTGTGTTAGGCCAGGTTGACTAGAGAAACACATCCATTTGTGCTTACATAGGTGTCAGAAAAAGCTTTGTTTCAAGAATTATATATTAAGAAGCCATCCTAGTCCAGTCCAACTCAAGTCCATAAGTTCAATGCTTGTTCACAAGTCCCAATTTAGAATCGTGTAGCTACATGCCAGTGACCCAGGGAGCAGGAAACTCATAGACCAGTGGTTGCAGAATTGTGTGCATCCAATGAGGTGAAAACACGGCAGGGCACTACCAGATCTCAGGGTGGCAGGCAACAAAAGAGCACAGAGACAAAGGGAGAGTCTGAGCTTCCTTCTATAAGAAGGTCCCATTGCCTAGGAGGCACCATGAGGCTGTGACCTGATTGACAAGTTGGACCACTTGTCAAATCCCTACCCTTTCATAAAAAAATGCAAGTTGACATAAAATCACTTAGCTACCACAGATGTCTACAAAAGTTTTCACTTTGGGCAACTAATCAAATGGATTTCCTTTTATAAAAGCCTGGTAGGAAAGCATATTTGAAGTAGAAACGAAAGATTCCATTGTTATACATAACATGTCTACTGGTCTCTATAGAGACCCAGGAGGCAACTGGCATTATTTGGTGCATAAAGTTACTTGGAGTCATAGAACTAGAGGAGACCACTTAGATGAATAAACATTCAGGAGGGTGGTCCAAGACCTGTTTTGGTAGAATTAGGAGGAAGAAGAAAAGGACACTTAAAAAGGAGTAAAGAACAGAATAGCCAGCAGAATTGGAAAAGAACCAGGAGAGAGTGATTGCCCAGAGACCAAATGTTTAAAGTATTACGTTGCACTGAGATAAAGACTAAGCAATGGCCATTGAACTTAGCAACATGAAAACCCTTTTTCAACTTTGTGGCTGCGATGGCTTGATTACATTGACGTCAAGGAGAGAGCGTGGAAGTGTGGTTGAGGTTATGATTCAGAGATGACCTAGAGGTATTCTGAAACTAAAATTCTAATGAGAGGCAAAAAAAAAATCACCTATGTATTACTAAGTCAAACTGAAATGATAACGTGTAGGACTTTAAAAAGAGTGCAACAGAGATAGCATACTTCTAAGTGGTTGAATGAAAGTGTGTACCCAGTCATAAGCAGACAGGATATATGTATGCACTGAAGGATGGGGAAAGTGATCTGTGTAAGGACAGGCCTGAAGAGTTTCTAGCGGCAACTATTTGAGGACCTTTCTAGAAAAGTCAGAAAATCTATGTTATATAGCCTTAAGAACTTAGGGAGGACATGTAAGAACTTTATCGACACAGGCTTGGACTGAAAGACCATCTCAACTATTTTTTTCTACAGTGTTGGAATAGATTCAGTGGCAGTAGGTTTAGGTGAATTTGAGTCTAATTATAAGGAATCTACTCACGCAGTTGAACTCTATTCCAATTTTTGTTAGCATCTTTTGTTCTTTGAGATTTCCATAATATTGCAAAGTAATGCATTCGGTGTTGAGTCTAGGGGGACAGAATTTCTGTGGTCAATGAGCACATTTCTCTCGTTTGTGCCTTATAAACCAATAATTGAACGGAAGCGAAGGGAGTGAAAGCCACACACCAAGAGGTTTGTTTTCAGTCTCCTTGCAGCGCCCCACAATAATATCAGTGCTTTGCCCAAAGACAGCAGGCTTTCACATGGCCTGAAGTGGAAAATTATTCCATGGCCCTGTTGCGGCATAGAACTCACACCATGTGAAACAGTTGTAAAACACCTCACCTAGTTTATCTTGTTTTTCCTCCTGCTCGCGCCTTTCTTTTGGCAAGAGGGGAGATGTGGTGACCCAAATGAAGCATTTCCACCTCTACTTCCCAGACTCTGGGACACCAGTTTCACCTTCCTATTTAAAAACGCAAGAACTTCTGGAATTAACTCAGAGAAAAAAGGCCCACTGTGGGCAGATATTTCATCAGTTAGAATGAAGTCTGAAACAACTTTTTGACCGGGAATTTCCATCGCCTTTTGATCAAGTAGACTACAGGAAGCAAATTTCAAGAACAGTTAAGTACGATTTCCTCAGCCAAGGGCTCTCCCTTCTGATGACAATGGAGTGCCACTCTCATGAAGCACAAGGCTTTTCTACACAGAATCTGTAACTGCCAGTGCTAGTTTTGCCAAGTAACCCCCCACTTTTGTATAGGGTTTTAAATGTCTGCAGCAGGGAGTTCAATCAAAATGTGTCCACCTCTCTTCACCTCTTTCTAAGCGTGTACCTCTGAGTTTTTGTTAACATTTTCAAAAGATATTTAAAACTCCATTCCAGCCACCTTGTTACATGAAAGGGTCCATTGTACAGGCACCAAAGGCAGAAGTCAGTGCTTTTTATCAAATTCACGGTTCTGCTCTGTGGCACTAATTGGAACCATGCGTTGTAAATGCAAGATGGGATTTTCAACTGTTCTTTAATTAAATGGATGAAAATCAGGCCTCAACCTCTTATTTCTTTATATGGGGAGTGTGCTGGAGGTGGTCTATGAGCGGCCCTGATGGATGACCCTGGCCAGGAAGCTGGCACCTGTATCAGGGAACCAGGGAGGTTAGGGCTATCACTTCAATATCTGACACACAATTATGATTCTATGTTGTGACTTAAGCATGTTCATGGAAGGTTTAGTAAAAATGCTTCTATGATAAAGAGATGAAAAGGAGGTATAGAAAATCTAATTATTTCCAAATGCATTAGAAGATTGACTCACAATAGATTTTTATATTTTATAAAGCTCAGTGCAAAAATCTTCAGTGAGGTTGAAAGGAACCCCCTCTCTCACTGAGCACTGGGAGGAATTGTGCCTAATGTGTGCCTCTGAGAAAGACAATGAGGAGTATTGTTCCAGGTTTTCTGTTGAAACTTGAAAACAAAATGTTTGATTCTTCATAAAAAATACCGTTTCTGCCATTATATACCTCAATGGAAAAAAGGTAACTGCAAGCCTTATTTGTATCAGAATTTCAGGGAATAAAAGTCTACCAGGTCTCCTTTCTGAAGACCTTCTTTTGTGACATTTTGTGTAGGACAATAGTCACTGAACGAGATCAGTGTGAACGCCACTCCCGCCCTGGCCCCACAAATTTGACTCCAGAACAGTGCTTTCCCATAGTTTGCTGATGCTTTTGTGTAGCAGCATGGTTGCCCCAACAGCACCTTGAAAGGAGCGCAAGAAGTGAGGTGATGACAAGAAGAAGGAGCGCTTCAAAGGTGTCTAAGAGGCACATCACTGGAAGTGGAAATGTCAAAGCCGGTGGGAATGTTCAGGAAAGAAAGGTACTTCAACAAAAGACTTTGGCATCTCTTAAAATAGCTTCTAAAGGAGACGAGGAGACCACGTCTGTTTCTCTTTAAGCCCCCGGGATAAGCGCTAGACAGAGTGCTCTGTGTGTGGGTGGTGTAAGCAGTAGTCTCTTAACCTCCAAAGATGGTTGCGAAGTTGATCTGTAGATGCTCTTTTGTGGGAGGCGAGGTCTGGCAATTTCCCAGACAGGTGGGGAATAGCAGCATAAGATTTTCCTGAAACTGTTCATTTAGACTAAATTTTAAACTCAGCATCAAGTTAAAAACTCTTTATAGTCTAGTCTACCTTTCCTTCCCAACGTAATGTAACTTGTTCCCCGTTCTGACTTCAAGCCCCAGCCCCGCCATAAAGCTTTGGAGATGCCACTGTCATTCTTCTGGGCCTGACACATGGCCGAGTGCACTGTGGCTATCAAGGAAATCCTGGTACATCCCCAAATCTGAGCTCAAACTCCACCTAACTATTCTGTCAAGTTTTCCTTGACATGAACCCCTATTCCCTGAGCACACCCAACAGAATAAAAGCAATACAATTCTTCTTGTGCCTCAAAGCACCCTGGCCCATCTCTGTGACAGCACCTAGAACACACATCCTGATCAGCAGCGCTTATCTGTGTATGCTTCCTATGTTCTGGCAGGAAAACATGTTGGTTTACGTCCTTTAAAAATGTATCTTGAGCTGACAAAGTACTTGGTGCAAATATTTCAAAAATATCCAATGAATGAATTAAAATGCACAGTTATAGTTATTTTTCATTGTTAGGTGCCCCCATATTGACTGAGTCATAGTGTCCCTATGTCCATCAGAATGAAACACTTCCTGGGAGTGTGTCATCTTCACCATTGTGAAGTTTGATCTCATCAATGCAGCCACTATAACAATCCATCTTCTTGAAAGTTTTCCTTATGTTTGCTGCAAATTCCAAATTATTAAAATAAATGACTGTTACAACGGGCAGTGGAAGTGAAATGGCACATTGGTTTAATGCAATCAAAAAACCCTTATTGCTGTTTTTGCTGAATAAACACAATTATAAAAGTTATTGATGTCATGTATTATAGGTTCTTTTTTTTTTTTTTTTTTGCATCACTGCCCTCTGGTGGTTGTGGGAGCTACCCAGCGCTGCTCCTGAGAGCCGCCGCTGGATTTGAACCGCCTAGCATCCAGGCCGCAGTCACGCACTCAACCACTTATGCCACCGGGGCTTGGCCGTATTATAGGTTCTTATAGAAAATTTAAACCAAATTAGACATACTCTTCAGAAAGAGTAATATTTTATGTAAATTTTCTCAAAAAATTAGTATTGGTTTTATTATAGACTTCCCTCACCTTGTTCAAATGTTGTAAATCATGCAGAACATTAAATCCTGTTAATTAAACATCACCTGCACATGATAAATTGTTGAATTCGAAATTATGTCTTTAAGGTAAAAATAACCACGTGTGAAATTTCAAACTATAACTAAAGGCAGCTAGTTCTAGCCAAATTTAATCTCTTTGGGAATACTAAGAGCTGATGAATGTTTGTGTTACAGGGATATTTCAAGACTAGGGTAGATTTATCCTCCAATCCCTAAACTAGATAGCACTTGGACAGATGGACAATGTTTGACTCTGAAGTTCTAACATTACATATTTTAGTGCAAATCCCTCTACCCTCTGATTGATTTTTTTTAGAATACCTTCAATTTGGCCTTCAACTTTTGCCTAGTAGTCACGCTGTGTTGTTGTGCTGTTGTAGCTGTTCGCATGATATTGCATAAGCGATGTGAATAAAACAAACCACCATCGTTTGACAAAGTGACAGGCAAGGATGGCAAGACTTATCTCACATAGCTTGGGTGTGTTGGCAGGAGAGACTAGTCCCTGGGGAAGAACATCATGTGGAGTAAAGTAAAGGTGCACAGGAAAAGAGGAAGGCCCTCGCCAAGATGGACTGACACAGTGGCTGCAACAAGAGGGTCAACCATTGAAACATGGAGGATGACACAGGATGAGGCAGTGCTTCATTTTGTTGTCCACAGGGGGTCACGAGGAGTCAGAACCCACTCAATGGCACCTAACGTATTGTACACTTGTCATGGGTGCTTGTGAGGGCAGTAGACCAAGATTGTTCCCATTGTTATTCTGAAAGGACAAGATCCTACACTTGCTTTTAGCCAGTGAAGAAGGGAGTCCCACTGTTATTTAATAGGAGACTCTGGACCCTTCCACATCCTTGACTACCCCAAATATTTTAAAATCATAAGGGCAAAATCATCACTTCTAAGGATATTCTCTCTTCACGACTACCATATTTTGTTGCATAAGAGGTTCGAGAATTTTGATAATTGAGAGTTATGGGAAATAACAATAAAAAGTTGTCACTACATAAGACTGCTGCTGTATCTTAAAACCAGTCCCTTGACTATTTGATAATAGCAAGCATTACTTCATATAATTCTACCACTTGGGACTTTATGAAATTAAAGCCTTAAAATTGTTAAAAAATAGTAATTTAGTATTATGTTGCCAAACATCATAAGCAATTCATAGTACCATTAAAATTTGACAATCATTTGAAAACATAGCTAATGAATAAGACCAGATTAGATCTTAGCTTCAGGCAATGTCATCTTAATGTGTTTTATACATACATATATATATATATAAATTTATAAGAATTTTAAGTTATTTTATATCTTCATTTTATTTGAAAGTTTAATTGCCTATAACAAGCTATGCTAATAGTCTCCAATATTCTTCCAACAATAGTGTCAACTGGTGACAACTTGTTATTTGAAAATTAATTAAAACTTTCCCTGGAGAATACATTAACATTTCTGTAAGTTGTTTATTTTAAAGAAGTTTTCTTAATAAAACATTAAAAAAAAATCCCAAACCCAAAGGCACAGGAACTTATAAAGATATGTATAGATTGAAACTGACTTTACAATTCCCCCTTCCCTCCAAAAAAAAAAAGACCCAAGGCTACCTCAGGTACTGGCTGATTCCCTCATTGTCATATGGCCCGTCTGTTTCCCTTTGTCAATTTGTTTGATTCCCTCATTCTCAGTTGTCTTTCTTAGCTTATAAATTCATCTCTTGAATGAATAGAAGTTCAGGTAGACCATGGTTCACATTTCTCGCCCTTATCGAATCAGCCACAGTTGGGGTGGGTTGTGGGGAGGGGTTACATGTAAGGAATGATACTGAACATCCTTTATCCACTGTGTGAAGGAGCCTGGTTACTTAGTGGGTACGAGCTGGGCTGAAAACTATAAGGTTAGCAATTTGAAAACACCAACCAATATGCAGGAGAAAGATGGGACTTTTTACTCTCATGGAAGAGCTCGAGACTCTCAAATGCAAAGGGGCAGTATTACCCTGTCTAGGGTTGTCATAAGTTGGCTCTGATTTGATAGAAGTGAGTTTGGAAAGTCTTTTTATACACTGCTTCAAAGTCTTCTGGGCCCAATTTCAATGCCATTGTGCTGGCACTCAGTTCTAGGCAGGTTTGGCTTTACTTCTCTACTGCAATTGGGACTCTTGTTTCCTGCCTTCATCCTTCTCTGAGACTGCAGTAAGGTTTGCCAACATGAATCTGCTACATAACCAGACATAACCAAAGTGCACGGACAACAAATTGATCTTGAGTCACAAGACACTATGGAAAAGGGTCCTTATGATAAATCTTTACAGACGCAAATAATCTCATCTTCTTTCTGTGGAGTGGCTGTTGGGCTTGAACCTTCAATATTGTTCTCAGCCAAACAGTTAACCCACTGTGGACCAGGGCTATGATTCACACATGGATAGCTAGAAATAGGGTGGAGCCAATCCTGCTGGCTACCTTTGACCAAATGGGAGACCACAAGCATCTGTGTCTTTTTCAGAACCTTTCAAAAGATTGCTAAGATCATGGTGGTATAGAATATCAGTGTTCAGCTTGACGAGACACTGTTGCATGGCTTTTCCTGTTCGAATCTTTCAGCTCCTTATGATCGATCATGACTTCTAGTGGAGTAGTTGTGTCCAAGAAGCAGTCTCTGACTTTGGGAAAAAACAAAGGGTAAGGCAGATTCCTAGAAGTCATGCTTAACCAGAAACCATCAATATGGTCTAATCCATATGTATACACTAACAGTCTTATTGACACATTATTCACAGACCATACAAATCAATGGTCTAAATATACTATAAAGTTGTACATTCACCATCACAACCAATTTTAGAACATTTTCTTTATTACCAAATCTATTATTATCTTTTCACTTCCCCAGCTTCTGCTGCAATAACCCAAGGAAACTATAAATTGAGTTACTGCTTCTTTATATTTACGTATCCTGGACTTCACATGGGAGAAAAATAGGACTTTCTACTCCTGTGAACAGTTGGTCTTGGACACACACAGGGGCGCATCTAGCCTGTCTTTCAGGGTGGCTATGAGTCGACATAGACTCAATGGCAGTTTTAAAGTTATATAAAGAAATTATGTATATAATGTATATATATAATATAAAGAAAATCCTATCTATTTCCCACTGCACATGCACGCATGCACATACACATACAATCACAAAACAAAACACAGCCTAACAACACAGAAAAACTTCGCTCCAAAAGAAGGCAGAAAATAATGAACTAGAGTACATCTATGATGAATCAAAAGTGAAGACAAACTATTTTAAAAGTGGAGTGTACGAATACTCCAGAGAACGAGGGTGACAGAGCTGTGACATGAGTCCATTTTTCAGTGCACACTGAGGGTAAGGCTAGTGAATGGTCTGAGGAATTTGCCAGAGGGCTAATCCATGTGGGGACTCTAGGCTTTTCCTATCACCAAGAGCCTTCTCTAAATTGGGTGACCAGAATTTATTTTTCTTGGTCATATTATTTCTAAGATAGCAGTTAAGTTACAGGCTGTCACTAAAGCCAAAGTACAAGGTTCACGAGAATTTATACTTCCTTTACTGAAGGAATGGTGACTAATATTGCCCTGGTCCTTTATAGGAGCACTCTAGGTAATCTCTCTTTCCTTTCCCGAAGGATCAGGAGTCCTTCAGGGCAAAGTGGCCCACAATCAGAAAACATCTGGTTTATGGAAAGTTTCCTATGAAATTGAGAAATGGAAAGTTAGGACAATAACTTTCCTATATAATAAATAAATAAATAAATAGTAAATGACAAGTCTTGGAAAGAGGAAGGGAAAAATTAACTTATGAACATTAAAAACTATACTGAATTTGTTTCATACAGTAGAGAGAGGAAAGTCAGATTGAGAAGACAATTGTGAATAGATGAGAGGGTCTGAGAATAGTTGAAAGAGGAGAAATTGAGTAGTAAGTAGGCTAAGGAGTGTTTGGGGTTCAGTGGTTAAAAGAATTGGCGATCAGGACAAGAGAATGCAGGTTGTCAGTTAATGGAACAATCATGAAATGCTTCATTTAATGTATTGTTCATGGCACCCTGCCCCACTTATTGAAATATAAAAAACATCATTTTAGGTTAACTGATAGGACACTTTCAAATGAGATCTAAACTCTCAAGCAGTTTTATTAGAGGCTGTCAGATCAACTGAGAACAATTTTAATTCAGACAATTGTTATAAATGAATGCACAAACAGTTCTTTTGTGATTATCATCCTCCCTTGTAAAATCACTGGAGTTGTAAAATCTGTCTTTTAAAAAATGATTCTATTGCTTGTACATAAGTTCATGATGTCTTTAATGAATGTAAGTACCAACTATTTTAAAAGTGGAGTGTACGAATACTCCAGAGTACGAGGGTGACGGAGCTGAGACGGGTGGGGGGGGGGGAATTCTTTGCTCTTCTGGTCAATGAAGGCCCTTCCTTTATCATTTCCAGAAGGCAAGAAAACTGGAAGTTTCCTTGGAAGCCTAGATCGTCCACCTAGAAATGAACTGCAGAATTCCATGGCTGACATGTCCTGATGACATCACTCGCTGGTGATGCTCCTGCAAGCCCATGGTGAGCATCCTCATGGGGACCTTTGAAGCCGTTCCTTCACCCTAATGCTCGACAAGAATCCACACAGGCTTTTACCCTCCACCTTCCCCTAGATTTGCAGCTTCTCTCCTCCAAGGCAGAAGTTAGCCTGACCCTCAGATCATTCGATAGAGATTCTCAATTTATAAAACCGTGATCTTTCTTCTTCTCTAGATTCTAAGTTGGTTTTTTTTTTTTTTGACTCAATGTCAAATATCATCGATCTTTTCTTTCACTCCCTGGGAGCAGACTGCATATTTTATTAGAACGTAAGCTCTATGGCATTCTCGATTGTATCATATGCATGTGAAAACTGGATACTGACTAAGGAAAATCAAAGAAGAATTGAGCAATAGGAATCAATGTGCTGGAGAAGAATATTGAACGTACCTTGAACTGCTGAAAGGATAAACTTATCTGTCCTGGAAGCTCCTTAGCTGCAAGGGTGGAGAGACTTGTTTATACTTATTTTGGACACACTGTCAGGAGAGACCAATCCCTGGAGAAGGTCATCATGTTTGGTAAAGTGATGCATTAACGCGGTGGCTCCATCAGTGGGCTCTGGCATAGGAACAATTGTGAGGACAGTGCTGGACTGCGCAGTGTTTCATTCTGTGGTGTAAGGGGTCGCTGTGGGTTGGAACAGACTTGATGGCATTTAACAAGCAGCTCCATAGGTAGATAACACTTGTTTGTATTGTTCACTGCCACACCGTTAGTGTCCAGAACAAAGGCTGACCCACTCACTAGTATTTTGTGAGATAGATTTATCCTTAAATTCTCGACATGGCCCAGTTGGATATTTTGTGCATCAGCCTGCCCCAATACATGACCTTTTCAGTGGCCTCAGCCGCCTACGGAAGCTGGATCATAAGTAAGGATGAAGAGGAACAGATGCATGTCAATGATGGTGTTGGCAGGGAATATTGAAAGTATCATGAACTGCCAGACCACCAGTAAGTGTGTCCTAGAAGAATTACAGTCAGAATGCATCTCGGTAGTGAGGATGGTGAGATGTCACCTCATGTACATTGGGCATGTAATCAGGAGGGACATGTGTGCTGAGCCCCAGTGGCGTAGTGGTTGTGCACGGGACTGCGGCCCATTGGGATGGAGGTTCAGTTCCAGCTCACAGGAGCAAAGACTGGGCCCCCTATTCCCACCACCAGAGGGCAGTGATGCCTAAAAAAATTTTTTCTGTTAAAAGACATGTGATTAACTAGAGGGTCAGCCAAAAAAAAAAAAAAAAAAAAGGACAACTATCAATGAGATGGACTGACTCAGTGGTTGGGACAATGGGTTCCGATATGGTATTGATAGCAAGGCTGGCAGTGTTTCCTTTTGTCGTACACCGGGTTGCCATGAGTCCATGTTGCCACCACGGACCTTAACAACAACAATTTGTTGAATTGAACTTCCCTAATAACGAGTTGCTTTGTTCAAAAACACAGTTTAATATTAATTTATGAATTATAGAGCAGTAAGAAAAATATATTCGAGTTGCCTGACCTTTTAAAAAACTATGTAAGTAATACATTTCTTCCTGAGAACCAATTTTTGCTTTCATGACCTTCCCTAGTGGACCCTGAGTTAAACTATCTAATATAGTGATGCAGTCTCCTCGTTTTAGAGCTAAGGGCACTGTGGTCAGAAAAGCCAAGTTGCTCTCCATTTCATTTTTCATTTTTCTTTACACAACAATCTGTTTTGAAGTATAGACAATAGAAAAATGTGAGTAAAAAACTTGGCATGGAATCACAGGCTCTAGATATCATGATATCAAATTTATAGTTCTTTAAGGAATCCTGATGGCACAGTTGTTTAAGTGCTTGGCTGTGAAACTAAACGGCCAGTGACTCAAATCCAGCAGTGTCTTCATGGAAGCACGAGGTGGCAGACTCCCTTTTGTCAAAAATGTGCAGCCTGGGAAGCACTATGAGTAGTTCTACTTTGTAACTATGAATCAGAATTGATTTAGGTACCATTTGGGTACAGCAGTGCATACAGTATCTATACAGGACAAAAATCATATTAACTTTCCCTCATTAAAATGAAGGAGAATCCAGGATGATAGGCTTAATAATTTTTGTTCTAGACAACTGAATAAATCTGATGCACAGCAATGGTTAAAATGATTCATTTACTGGGAAACCACAGGCAAGGCTGCCTAAATATTAGGAAATGCCTATAGACTCTCTGCATACTACAATTGCCTAAGAAACACTTTCCCCGCACATCTTTTTCATCATTAGTATGGGAATACTTCGTCATGTTTCCTCTTCTCTTTCACTTAAAACACACATAGACAGCATAACTGGCAGTTATACACTGATTTAGGTTAATGACACACTGAATTAATTTGTGGTGTATTCGGGTGAGATAATATTATCTTAAGATTCTGGTAGATTGTGTAAAAAATCTTCTTGGAGAGATCCAAGTTAAATTCTGGATCATAACAAGTTCAATTACTATAGAGAAATTCTAATATAGCTGAATAGAAATGTATATTTTATATGGATTTATGTTATATATTTATATTTTAAATTTCTTTCAAATATAAGCCACTATGAAGATGAAATAGAACTTATATTTAAAATATTTTGTTACTTTGACCTGGCCAACTCTCATTCTGGATATAAATAATGATATATAATTGCTCTCTTGTTTTCTCTGTGTTGTCAAACTGATCACTATATATATGCATAATTTATAATTTATCACAAAAGGTAATAGAACTTTCTGAATGATTACTATATTGGGCTGGGTTGACTAGAGAAGCAACTCCAGTGGCACTCACATGAATAAAAGTGAGCATTATATCGAGAAGTAGCGATATATGAGAGAACATGTCGCCCTAGAACAGTGCGAATCCGTACAGCCAATACTACTCCGTTTTCAGACTCACGCAGACACAAGCAGTGATGAAAGTGCAGGAAGATCCCAGGACGGTGTAGCTCTCAGCATGGCTCACAGGCAGGAAGGCAAAAGCAGAGAAAGAGCAGAGATCCCCAGGACCCCCTCCTTATGAGAAAGGAGGTACATCAGGCTGGGAGCTGAGTGACAGACTAGACCCCACTCACACACTTTCCAAGCTCCATGTTGACATGAAATTATGTAACGACCACATTTACTCCTCTGTATTAATTCATCATGCTAAGTGGGGGTACTACACCCATGACTATAAATAGATTTGACAGAGATTATTTGTACATAGGTATATAACTTTGTTGCCAATCCATCCATGAATGTGGGGAAGTACACATGGGGGAAGTTATATGGAAACTTCTTAGCCATAACCAAGTACCTTCAGGGAGCGAGGCATGGCATCTGGGGACTCGGAGGCACAGGCTTGGGTGACATTAAAGTCAATTGTATAACACAGTCCACAGAAACAGTGTTCTCTGGTCTATTTTACTGAGTAGTAAGCGGGTCTTAAAAGCTCAGGGGGTGTTAACTCTAGAGCAACTATTGATCTCTTCTTGACCAGAGAAAGAAAAGTGGAACAAATTGAAGACCAATGAAACAATTAATCCAATGGACTAATGAATCATGCAAACATCAGACTTCATGACCCTCAGACAGTACTAGCTACCATATCAACCGAACTGAAAGGGATCACATTATAAGATCCTGGATACAGTGAGAGGAAATTGTAGGACAAACCAACAATGTTCTTGGCTTCTTGGAGGGCCTTTGTGTATGTAAAATAAACATCTTTATCAATAAGTCTTTAAAAATAGACTTTTCAAACCAAAGAGATAACAACTTTACGTTAATAAGCACCCTATAAAGCTCTGTTACTATACAAAGGAAACAAGTTGGGCTAAATAACACATTTTATAAAAAAATAAAATAAAAATTTCAATGCACTAGACATTTTATTATCAGATTGTTCATGTACAACTAAAAATAGACTTATATATCCTACTCCAAATTAAAATGCTGAAACATCACTTTTAAGAATATGACTATTCAGAAAAGAACTATGGAATTAAAAAAAATTCTTATGTCCCACTTCCAAATCTTCCTAGACAGGTCATTAGACAGCTACCACATATAATATGTGTGAATTGAATAAGGATAAATGTGTCTTCTAGGGCAAAAAGTCTGGGGTTTATATGTAATTAGAGGCATGCTGAATGAATAGTTTAGCATAATGTGCTACTGTCATCAAATCATATCTTCATATACATGTGTAATCCATTTTGCACAATGGTTTCAACTCAGTGTGTATGTAATTAAATTGTAAGGTACAGTAATAGCTGCTGCTGAGTTGAAATTTTGCTTTTTTGGTTTGAAAAAATGAATAGAAAACAGAATTGGGTGAACATCAAAGTGCTTTTTTTGAGACGGCTAAATCTCATCAAAGAGGTCTTCTGGATTGGTGTTCCTTAGAGTTTCTAAAGACATAGTTTCAGTTGAGCTCTGTTCCTTTTTCAACATCTGAGGTACTGAAGGATCAGACCTAGAATAAAAGAAAATCAAGATAATTAAAAAAATAAATCCATTATAATATAAGAGAAGATTATGTGATACTTCATAAAATAAATTAAATCCTGTTTTCAGAATTGGTTTTGGGAATTATTTCACTATTGTGTGTTAGTCATAGAGAAAGGAAGATAAAAGGCATTTAAGTTTTTAAACAGCTAAACAATCTGTCTCCATTCTGTATTAGCAAAACCTCAAAAGTCTACAAAAGGATTCATATAGGTCAAGAAATGTGGTGCCTTCTGTGCTGTAGTAATTGTATGCCAAGATCCAAGATCGTAGATATTTGTCAAGCCAGTCTTTCAATCGTTCTATTATGGTTTACATTCCCTTTCTGCTCCCTTGTTAGTTATTAAGATGCATTTTAAGTTCTATACAGACATTTCTAGACCACAAGAATTTCAATTTTTTTTATAAAAATATAATTTTATTGGGGGCTCGTATATTTTTAATCACCATCCATCCATCCAGCCATCCTGTCAGGCACACTTGTACACCTGTTGCCATTATAAGTTTTGACAACATTTTCTTTTTACTTGAGTCCTTGGTATCAGTTTCTCATTTTACCCCTCTCTCCCCCACCCTCCCTCCATCATGAACCCTTGATAATTTATAAATTACTATTATCTTTCATTTCTTACACTGATCGATGTTTCCCTTCACCCACATTTCTCTTGTCCATTCCCCCGGGAGGGAGTTATAGTTAGATCTTTGTGATTGGTTTCCTTTTTCTCCCCCCTCCTCCCCTTTAAATCTTGGTCCTGAGGATTTTTTTTTTCAATGATTTTATTGGGGACTCTTTACAGCTCTTATAACATTCAACACATCATTTGTATCAAGCATATTTGTACATATGTTGCCATATTCATTTTTCAAATATTTTCTACTTGAGCCCTTGGTATAAGTTCCTCTTTCCCCTTGCTTTTTTTTTTTTAAATAAATCATTTTATTGGGGTCTCATACAACTCCCATCACAATCCATACATATATCAATTGTATGCAGGCCACATTTGTTGCTATCATCACTCTCAAAACATCCTCCCTCCACTTAAGCCCCCAAGGAAATTCAATTTTTATAGATGTGGTTAGAATTAATGATCTTGTTGCTGTTGTTAACAGTTGCCTTTGATACATAGTGACCTTATGCATCACAGAAAGAAACACTGCTTGGTCTTGTGACTTACAATTTTTCTTTTGTTGGGGCCCGTGGTAGCAGTCATTGTGTCAGTCCGTCTTGTTGGGGACTGTCCTTTTCATCGGTACTCTTCAGGTTTACAGAGTTTGATCTCCTTCTCCAGGGACTGGTCTCTCCTAATAACATAGCCAAAGTACCTGAGACAAAGTCCCATTTGGACCTAAGGAGTATTCTGGCTGTACTTCTTCTGGGACTTGCTTGTTCTTTTGGCAGTCAAGGGTATTGTCAATATTCTTTGCCAACATCATTAATTGATTTTTCAAATGAATGATTTTTTCTCCAGTATTTCTTGCTCACTGTTCAAACATTTACATGCATCTTAGATGATGGTTTGGGTAAGGCACACCTTAGTCCTCAAAGTAACACTTTTGCTTTTCAACACTTTAAAGAGGTCTTGCACAGCAATGCATCTTGTGATCTCATGACTGCTGCTTTCATCCACAGTGATTGTGGAACCAAGCAAGAAGAATCCTGGACAACTACAGGTTTTTTATCTATCTATCATGATGCTATTTATTGGTCCAGTTGTTAAGGAGTTTGGCTTCTTTACATTTACCTTCCGTACAATCCACACGGAAGGTTGTAATCCTTGATAGTTACCTTCAAGTGTTTTAAGGCTTCCTCATTTTCATTGAACAAAGTTGTGTGATCTGCATCCTGCAGGCTGTTAGCAGACCTTCCTTCAATCCTGATACAATTTTCACATAATCCAGATATGCTGATTATTTGCTCAAGCATTGTGGGAAGACACAACCCTGATATTTGCCATGAATTAGTTGCTAGTCTCACAAAATTCTACCCTGAGAGCGCCAGTTTTGATTCTATTACAAAGGTCACACATTCCAATTACTGTTCCTTCCTCATTGTTTCAATTTTCTTCATTCCACTCTCCAATGATTATCAACGCGTCTTCATTGCATGACTGACCAATTTCAGACTGGAGATGTTGGTAAAATTATTTAGTTTCTTCATCACCAACTTTTTGGTTGGCGCATAAATCTGAATATAATTGTGATGATTGGATTTCCTTGAATTTGGAAAAATATAAACCACATACAGATAGTATGACTTTTTTTTGTTTTTTGGGCATCACTGCCCTCTGGTGGTGGGAGTAGGAGGCCCAGCCTTTGCTCCTGTGGAGCTGGAATTGAACCTCCATCCCAGTGGGCTGCAGTCCTGCACACAACCACTACACCACCGGGGCTTAGCCCAATAGTATGACTTTTATAGCAGTTGTTGTTGAGTGTTGACTTGAACTTATTTAACGAATCTACAAATCTTCTGGTAGTAAACTAGATTTTATTTATGTTAAGTATTATATCAATGGGTCAAAAGTTATGTTTGTTTTCCTTTGTGTTCGAGGATGATAAACTTATAAAGTACAATGACCATTGCTAATTGCCATTGGAAAGGAACACAGCTCAGGCTAAAGCAAAACTTCGTACATTATGTTTATTCCTTTGTATAACCTTAATTGGTGATTCTCTATGAAACTGAAATAAATACATTTACCGGTAACAATTTAAGCTGAATCTAGTAGCAATTATATTTAGGTTGAGTCTACCCAGTAATGCTCAGTAATCATCTAGGTTTCTAACTTACTTCAAAGGCAGAGGATAAATCATTGCAGCTGTTTGGTGCAGTTAAGAGAACATGAGATTTTAAGTTAGAGCATAGCTTTGAACATAACCTTTTTCTTATTAGCTATGTGGCTTTAGGCAAATAATTTAAACTAAATGGACTTCTATCTTCAATCTGTATAATGGGGATAATAATATCTGCCTCAGAGGTAGTCTGAAGATTTAATGAGCTGATGTAAGTGAAAATGCTTGCAAATGGCTAGAGAACATCATAGCTAATATTAATAGCTGCTGATATGGCATACTGCTAATAGAGATGAATCAAAATAATAACCAATTAAAATGCTAAAACATCTTTGCTAAGATTATTAGTATTGAAAAAACAACTACTCTGCACCAGAGTAAACAGGTTAATAGAAATGTATCCACCTTGGCCTTCTAATTCTATTTAAGTAACCATTGTTGGCTGCCAGTAGACATAACGCACGTGCTTGGTCTTATTCTGAGCAAGCCAACTTGAGACAGCATTACCTTCACAGGAATGCCAAGATATTAGATATTAACACATTATCAAAATAACTACCCTCTGAAACTTTCAGTGATAAAATTAACAGTAAACAAGGGCATATTTTTTGTGACATGTAACTCAATACCTAAAAATACATTGTATAGGATGAGGGAGAAATTGATACAGTACCACATAAAAATATAATTGTCAACTCCAAACACAATACACATTTGTCCCACCCCCACCCCCAATCCCTATTGCTTTTTCTCCTGCTAGGCAAGAGAGAGGATTGAATTATTTCATTAAAAAGTCAGACATGGAAAAACCTCTACAATTTTGTTCACAGTCTAGACACTGCAACAAAAATACGGAGTTCTATCAGTTTAGTTAACAAAACAAAACAAAATTTAAAAAACAACTTTTAAGAGATGGACCACTCTGAATCGAAGGAAAATATGTTGTGTTTGTGAGTTGCATCTTCTTCTAAAGTTATGAGGAGCTTAGGAAGTAGATTTTTTACTCTTTCACCTTTAAGGGTTAGTATATAACAGGTGCTCAGTAAAGGCTTGTTCCATGAATGGAGATCATTGTTCTATAATTTTCATATGTATAGTAAGTCAAAAGAATAGATTTATAACTCTCCCCACAACTAAAAAACTTGAGCATTTTAATAATCAAAGTACGTATGATTTCTTGAGACTTTAATTCTGAAAATCATAGAGAAAATAAAAAGATTTTGCATTATTTGAATTTATATTTTCATATACACATACATATATATATAATATATGCACATACACACCTATTTGTACTCTGCAATATGTCGGAGATGTCTTTGTTGAAAAAAAAAACAGAACTATGTTTATAACCCAACACTCACATATCAGGTTACTCACATATCACAGCTCTACTGCGCTGTTTCCACATTCTGTGATGCTGAAAGCGATGTCACTGGGATTTCCAATACCAGCAGGGACATCCATGGTGAACAGATTTTAGTGGCCTTTCCAGACTGAAAACCACCCAAGGAGAGGGAATCGACTGCCTATTTCTGAGGGCTTAGCCAAGGAAAGGTTACTGAATCCCAGGGAAACATGGTTACATAGAGTGCTGGAGGAGGAACCGCTCCGGTAGGAAGGAGCTCAAAATACAAGCGGGGATGTACTGTTGACACAGTGGCTGCAGAGAAACAGTTAGAAGGATGATACAGAATGAAGCAGTGTATTCTTGTGTTGTATACAGAGTCACTGTGAGTGCAACGAACTCCTCAGCAACTAACAACCACATTTAGAACGTATTTAGATAAACGATCCGTTATTTCAAAGATGGGTATTTAGGTTGCTTCACATGCTCCTATAAATAGCACAATAAGTGATTTCCTTGAACATGTAGCTACCTTAGCATATGATTACATGTTTTCATCACAGAAATATTGAGAAATTCATATTTAAAGGTGAAATTTGAAAGCAAGTAAAGAATCTTCATCTAAAAATGGAAAGTGACTGAACAAGTATTTTGAAGCCTGAGGGTTCCTTTGTGACTAAGTAAACTACTGACATCAGAGATGGCCCCATTTAACATCTAAATCTTCCATGATGGCATTTTTTGAATGTCTACACCCAGCCTGCTATTTCTTTTGTCGGAGCACTTGGGAATAACTAATGTCTGCATTGTAATAACTAATGTCTGTACCACTTATCTGTCAGTTTGTCATACTGTATTGGCTTGTGTGTTGCTAGAAGCTACGTCAGGGTGTTTCAATTGCCAGTAGGGTCATCCAAAGGGAACAGGCTTCAGTGGAATTTCCAGACTAAGAACAGACAAGGAAAGAGAACCTGGATCCCCATTTGAGAGGAAGCAGCTGCCGAAAACCTTGTGCTATAGCTTTGAAGCCCTATCAGATTCTGAAAAAGCCAAATCAAAGAAAGCAGGACATCCTCAAAGGTACTGCCAGCAGATGGGTGTCTCACGTCCAAGGGTCCTCAAACTGGGGGGGAAAGGAGCAAAGTGGAATGGTGCCTTCGGGGTCTTCACTTGCTGACGAGGCAGGACTCAAAGAGAAAGAGCTGCAAAGATCTTCCAATGATTGGAACTTGGAATGTGAAGTATGGATTTAGGAAAATTAGAAGCGGTCAAAAATGAAATGGAACACATGAAGATCGATATCTTAAGCATTAGTGAGCTGAAAAGCATTATTGGCCATCTGAATCAGAAAATCATAAGATTTACTACACCGGGAACAACACAATCAAGAGGAATGATATGGCATCCATTGTGCAGCATGTGCACAAAGCCATCTGTGACAGGATCACATCTACTTGCCTTCAAGGAAATCCAATCATACAGCGATTATTCAAATTTATGCACCAACCATGAAAACTAGAGATGATGAATTTGTACAATTCTACCAGGGATGTTAGTTGGAAATTTATCAAATATGCAATCAAGATGCATTGTCAGTGTTTGGTGATTGGATTGCAAAAATTAGAAACACAGGGAAAGAAACAGTAATTAGAAATGTGGCCTTCATGTGATCTGAGGTGAGGTTCCCCAGAGAGGGAGGCAGCCCTGTCAGTGGGATGAGGCTTACTGATGGGAGGGGCAGTACAGGAGAGGGGAGGGTGAATGGTCATGTTTGAGCAACATAGGTACATGTCTGTTAGGGGGTGGGGTGGGGGACTGACCTCTAAGTGGGGGAGCAGTGACTGAGGTTGCTTTTTGGGACATTAGGTGGAGAGTATCTTTAGTGTTGTGAACTAGAGTGCCTGGGCACCAGGAGCCCAGGTCGGGTGCCGTGGAATGCTAGGACCGAATCCTGGATCTTCACTGCACAAGGCATTCTCCAGAACTGCCTGGTGATATCTCATGCAGGAAATCCACTGGGCGAACATGACGCTACCCCAGAAATGCTTGGAACATGAGGACTTACATTGGAAAATACATGGTATCTGAGAAAGCACAAGATAGCTGTATCAAGAGTGATGTATTGTTGGTTGGCAGGCCAGCAAGGTCTTATCACATCAGTGCCCCATATGCTGTATTGATATGTATTATTGTGACAGATATTGTTTTATTTTGCTTCTGCTTGTTCATATTAGGCTATACCTCAGAGGTACAATGCCAGTGGAGGGTCTCCCTCTTCAAGTTGTGTTCCTTGTTTTTGTGTTTGTCAATAAGTGAAACCCAGGAACGTGGAGCCTATAGGGAAAGCAAATAGAACAAGGGTTTCTCAGGAGAATCTCGAGGAGGAGGGATAAAAGGAAGATATGCCAAGGACACCAGGAAGGAAATTACGCGTTGAGACTGATTATGAAACCAATTGTAAAATTCTGTTCAATGTGATCGAACTATGGAATGATATGACTTATGTATTAACTCCCAAGTTATAGTAAATTAAAAAAAAAGAGCATAGATCCAGGAATGGGTGTGGGGCTTGAGCTAAATCCAAACTCCAACTTATAAACAACTAGTTCTTACCTTATGGCTCTTCCTCATACTCGCCCTCAGGAAGGGAAAGAGAAGATATACGAACTACAGCAAAATGTGGCCAAGAATCTAAATGATACCTGGCTCTCATATAAAATAACAGCTGGGGCCTTAAAGGCTTGTTTCCTAAGAGAACTGTCAACCAGGTCCACATGGAAGAAGCACACAATCACCAATCACCGAAGGATTGGAATCCATGTAATCCAAAATTGAAGGAGGAATTGGTATCAGAGCCTAAACTGTGTGAATGCGGTGTGCAGAAGGTGATGGATGACAGAGAGAGCCCAGGATTCATATGTGGAACAACAGACGAAATAAGCCCCAGAGAATGTCCCCAATCTAAACCTCCCCCATGGACACGTCCTGAATTTGTTCTGGGGGTAAGTATCTCACAGCTATTCCATGACAAAAACCTCTTCTTAAAAGTTGATAGGGATTTTCTCCCTCTCTTGGATTACTTGAATTTTTGCCTTTATACTAACATGATCTTATTCTTATCACCTGAGTGCGACTTGTTTTCTCATTGTTTTCTGTGGGGTGGCCCAGCTGTGAAGCCCAGGAGGCATGAATATATAAGGACAAATGATGCAAGGTGTTACAGGGACTATAAGGGAGAGGGATGGGGAGGGGAAGGGGAGTTTGGGAGCAAATGGTGAAGGTGCGAGTTGGGAGGGAAGGAGCACTGGAGCAGTTTGTGATTGAACAGCTCACTGTTGGAGTGAATCAACCATGGCAGGAGGCAATGCTCTAGGATGGATGTGGTGGCGACTGTGAATTCCCCCTTAAGATGTTTGAATGATGTATTCAATTCTATGATATGTAAATTATATGCCAATAAAACTGTTGACGAAAACCCAAGAAGGATGGGAGAAAGGTGAGAGAGTCCAGAAAATCGAAGGCATGAATCTGACCTGAACAGTAAAAACAGCATCAGTAGATCCCATCTAGGGTGCAGACTGAACCTAATCTTGTTTCCAAAATTTCCTGTACTTTTGGTTTGTATTGTTTTGTTTGTTCATAGTACATGTATCTCAGAGGTGTTATGTCAATGGAGGTCATCCTCTTGAAGCTGTACTATATGCTTTTCCATTTTTTTTGGTATATAAAATGCAGAAATGGCCCTATAGGGGAAGCAAGTAGAATAAGGAGTTTAGGGGGAGGTGGGTACAGTGGTGGTGGTGGGGTAACAGTGAGACAATGTCAAGAAGTCCATGTAGAAAATGAATGGTTGGAAACTGGTAGCAATTTTATAATTCTACCTGGTGTGATTGAAATTTCAACTAATAAAATGAATAAATAAGAAAATGTGGCCTTGGTGAAAGAAAGATAACTGGAGATCTCTGAATAGAATTTTATAAGACCCACAACTTGTTCATAGCCAATAACTTTTTTAAAAATTAAAAGACCATTTTATTTAGGTCTCTTAAAACTCTTTTTTTAATTGCAAATAACATTTTCAACAACACAAAAGGCACCTATATGCATGGACTTCCCCAGATGGAATACACAGAAACCACATTGACTACATCTGCGGGATAATGTATCGGAACAGCTCAATACCAGCAGCTTAAAACAGACTAGGGATTAACTATGGAACAGGCCATCAAGAAAATGAAAACAAGTCCTTAAGAACCAACACATTATCTAGAGCCTGTCTCACCTGAATTTCAAGAACAGATTTATTTGGCACATTGAACACGAATGACTGAAGAAATGATGGGCAATGAGAGGATGTCAAGATCATCATTCAGGAAGAAAGCAAAAACATCATAAAAAAGACAAGAAAGAAAGAAAACATCAAAGTGAATATCAGAAGAGACTCTAAAACCTGCTCTTAATCGTAAAGTGGCTAAAGCAGATGGAAAAAAGGATGGAAATCAAGGGGTTGATTAGAAAATTTCAAAGGAAGATAAAGCCAAATGTTATCATGAAATATGCCAGGATCTAGAATTAGAAATCCAATAGGGAAGAACCCGCTCGGCATATCTGAGGATGCAAGAATGCAAGGAAAAAAATGCAAGCCTTAAGTTGCAATCTTGAAAGAGTCTATAGGCAAAATAATGACTGAAGCAAAAGGAACAAGAGAAGATAGAAAGAAAGAGTCAATGGACCAAAAAATGTTAGTTGCTATTCCACTAAAGGAGGTAGCATATGAACAAGAACCAATGGTGCTGAAGGAAGTAGTTCAAACGTCACTAAATGCATGTGGCAAAAACAAGGCTCCCAGAATGGATGGGATACCCGTGGAAATGATTCGGCATACAGATGAGAATGAGGGGGGCCAAAGTGGAGACGTAAAGCCCATCTGTAGAAAATTGGACATGTCTTCAAAGAAGGGTCACAAGGAAGGGATGAGCCATCCTGGGTGCAGTAAAGCACCAACAAAACACACAACATTCCTCTAGTTCTGTGGTTCGCAAACTTCCTAATGCCATGGCCCTTTAATATAGTTCCTGATGTTTCTGGTGACCTCCTCAACCATAAAATTATTTTTTTATTGCTACTTGATAACTTTATTTTTTCTACTGTTATGAATCAGGTGATCATTGTGAAAGGGTCGTTCGATCCCCATAAGCACAGTGACCCACAGGTTGAGAACCACTGCTCTAGTTCTTAATGCTTCCTCTTCTCCACTATCATGACCCCAGTTCTGCCTTACAAATCTGGAGCATGTGCACTGGAACTGATAAGAGCTCTTGACACACCGATTCTAAGACAGATAAACTCCTCAGGCACAGTCATGGAAGTAGTGATACCATGAGGGTAGTGGGAAGAAAGGGAAGAGAGGAGGAATCGATTTGCAATGACCAACTGCCACCTGGGGGGGATAAAAACAGAAATGTGGGTGCAATATAATAATAATAATAATAATTTATCAAGGGCTCAAGAGGGTGGGAAGGTGGGGGAGGCTGGGAAAAAAGAGGAGTTGATACTAAAGACTCAAGTAGAAAGAAAATTTTTTGAAAATGATGACATGTAGAAATGTGCTTGATGTATGGGTTGCTAGAAGAGCTGTAAGCACCACCAATAAAATGATTTATTATAAAACTTAAGCAAACATACAACAACAAAAGCGATGTTTCAGCAAGGTTAAGAAGCACTGGAAAGACTCACTTTTCTATGCCAGGAAATTTGGAAGACAGCTACTTGGCCAACTGACTACAAGAAAGTCCTATTTGTGCCTATTCCAAAGAAAGTTAACCCAAGAGAATGTTCAGACTATAGAATTATATCATGGATGCCGCACATAGGTATATTTCTGCTTAAGACCATCAAACAACAGTTGCAGCAGCACAATGACAGGGAATGGCCAGCAGGTAAGGCCACATTCAGAAGATGATCTGGTACAAGAATATCATTACAGATGTTATGACAGATGAATCTTGGCTCAAAGTAGAGAATTCCAGAAGTGTGTATACTTGTGTTTCCTTGTCTATGCAAAGGCATTCAACTGTGTGGGCAATAAATACAGTGGATAACACTAAGAATAAAAATCCCCAAACACTTGATGGTGTTCATAAGGGAACTATACATGGATGAAGAAGTAGTTGGGAAAACAGAACAAGGGAATACTGTCTGGTGCAAAGTCAAAAAAGGAGTGTGTCGGGCTGAGCCCCGGTGGCCTAATGGTTGTGCACGGGACTGCGGCCCACTGGGTTGGAGGTTCAAATCCAGCAGCAAGGCTGAGCCTCCTACTCCCACCACCAGAGGGCAGTGATGCCCCAAAGACAAAACAAAAAAAGGAGTGTATCAAAGGTTGTGTTCACTCACCACACTTGTTCAAACTGTATTTGAAGAAATCATAAGAGAAGATGGATTATATGAGGAAGAGTAGGCAGAAGATAATCTTGCTTGACGAAAACGAGGAAGAACTGCAGCACTTGCTGATGAAAATCAAGGATTGCAATTTAGTGTAAAGAATATAAAAATCCTCACAACTGGACCAACAGGTAACATCATGATAAATGGAGAAATGGGTGAAGTTGTCAAGAATTATGTCTTCCATAATCAATGCTCATGGAAGCAGCAGTTGAGACCACAACATATTGCAAGAGGCAAATCTGCTGCATAAGTCCTCTTTAGGGTATTGAAGATCCAGGATGTTACTTTGATGACTAAGGCACTCCTGACCTAAGCTATAGTATTTTCCACCACGTCATATGCATGCGAAAGTTGAAAACTGAAGAAGGAAGACCATTGAAAAATCGATACATTTGAATCATGTGGTGGAAAAGGATATTGAAAGTACCACGGATGGCTAAAAAGAGAAGCATCTGCGTTAAAGAAGCATGCTCAGAGTGCTTCAATGAGTGCTAATGCTTCTAGCAGCCCATACATCAAGGATGGCAAGGTCGTTTCCTACGTAGTTTGGACATATTGTCAGGGGCAACCAGTCCCTGGAGAAAGACATTATGTGGTAGAGTGGAAGGGCAGTCATTGAGATGGACTGACATAGCGACTGTAACACTGGGCTCAGGCATGGGAACAGTTGTGAAGATGGTACAGGACTGTAGTATTTCATTCTGTTGTGAATTGGGTAGTCATGCATCAGAGCTGACCCAACAGCACCTACCAATAGCCTACCAGCTTCCAATATTACAAAATATAGTTCTATTTATATAAAAATACTTGCTGAATATGTACCTTGAGTAGTTCACGGTGTTAATAAAATAAAACAAAGATGATCAAAGTAATACCTGATTCCTGCCTTCATAGAGCTTTCTTTTAAACTCTGACTTTCTCAAATGCTCTAAACTGTGTTTTTTTTATCCTAAAATTCTATAAGTATCTTGAAGACAAGGAATTTTCACAAACAATGACTGACTCTTTTAGGACACTCTGAACACTTTATCAGTATTTAAATTTCAGGTAGATTTTCAAATAGTTTTTTCAAGGGTGACATGACTTACTGAGAGGGATGCTGAGCATGTTCCACGACATCAACATTTTGATCAGGTTCCTGCTCTTGTGAGAACCACAGTTTCTTAATTTAAATTGAGGTAAATTAAGAGTTACAGTATATGATTTGGTTGCACCTTTTCAGTATCTGAATTGTGAGGATGCTATACTCAAATGTGGGTAATAAGCCGCTTTGGAAAATAGAGGTGTTCAATTAGTTTTCAAGGAATAAGTGAATTGTGTGAATCAAAGAGGGAGGGGTAATGACAGAATAAGAACCTGCCTTTGTAAAGTTAAATGCCAAAGTCTAATGCGCTCAAGAGAAACAACTCCAGAGAATGAATGGCACCCTGCTTAAAGGATAGCTTAATGTTCTCAGTAGTACAACTGCACATAACTACATCTGTTAGTTTGACTTCACACTGCATTAAAACATACATCCATATGTAATAATTAAAATTTAATTTTTAACCAAGGTCCTGCTACCATCTAATTAATCATGCACAGTGCTGATCGAAGGCTAGATTCGTTGAAAGCGGTATCTCTTCCTGAGAAGGTTTCTTTAAAATGTTGTCTAGAAAGAATGATTGATTTCTTTTTTGATTTGTTGGGAACTGAATTACCAACACCTTCTGAAAATATTTCAATTTATTTGTAAAACAGAATTTTTGTAAAAACAGAATTTCTCGGAGAAGTTTATAAGATAATAATGCCATGTAATATCATATGACATATCACTAGAATACAATCTTTTCTTACTCAACGTATTCCTGAAACATGTCAAGGTGCCAACTGAGCAAAACGAGAGTCCCAGGAAAATCTGTAATTATTGAAGCCATTATGTCACTTTTAAACAATTTAGTGTAATACATGAGAAGATAGCACAAAAAAAGGTTGTGAATTTTTTTAAGCAAAAATTCCCACTTTCATGAGACCAAAATGGGCCAAAAAGGTTTCATTTTTTCCTTCTAGAAGATATAGCTCAGGTCTGTCCTATAATCTAAAATATAGAAAAAGCTTAAAATAGAAAAACACATGCTTTCATTTCTAACTAAAAATATCAGAATGAAAAGAAATCAAAATTTATTGCTAAATCCCTCCATCAGGGAAAATGTACTCTATCCAATTAGGAAATTAATCCTCTTATCACATGGTTATTTTATATTAAGTTTAAATTGGGAAGTACATGGTACACTTTGGTTGGATACTATATTCCCAAACATAGTGACATTTTCCCAGGATATGTTTCATACATTTTGGACATAATACTTAAAGGGGAAACTATATAAAAACCAAATATGCTATAATCATAAAGCAATTTTCCCCTAGAAACTAGAGAAACCGTTTTTATGTTCTCATACCTATTTCTTAGATGACTTCTCTGTTTATTTGTGATTTTATAATTAAAAGTGAATACAAAGAATTCATTTAGGCATGGGGCACCAGTGGCGGTGGTGAAAAAAAATTCATTTAAAAATCTGGTATTTATCAAAGTAGTGTGCTTTCAATCCAAATGCAGTTTTTGGTTCCATTAAAAGGAGCTGGACTCTATAAACATTTCTCCCTTGTGTGTTGGTTCTATGTTTCACTTGATCTATAGAAGACACTAAAGGGCAAACATAAGACAGTACCAAGAGGAGAAAGCCTTTCCTTTTTCCCTCTTGTTCCAAAAAACACATGCTGACACGTGGCACCATAACCAGTGAATCCACATGGGGGATATCACCTTAGTGTTCTCATGGACTATGTTTGGTCTGCTTCATCCTACAAGTTTATGAACCACTTGATGACTGTTCCTATGGGCAGTTTTAGCATACCTAGACCCTCAACAGTTTCTCCCAAATTCAGTGGGTCCACTTTAGGGAACCAGCTTTGGCCACTGCTTTTGGCTAGCTCCTTCACCAACACGGGAGGATATATGGTTCTATAGCATGTCCTATCACAAACCCTCATGGCAGTTAGGAAGAGATGACAGGCTATATTTTAAGTACTTAGTACCTCAGAATTAGTGGTAGTCACTCCTTCTTGTGTCTTCTATAGCTATGTCCTCTTTAGCCCCATTAAATAATTATATACATTTTATTAGTTGATGATGCTTTACACTAATGTATTCCTGTTCAAAATACCAGTAGAGCTTTTTCTTCTGATTGATATCCAATACACAAACAACTCTAAGTTGGGTCAGAGGAATATAATCATGGTTTAAAAAGAAAGTGACTGTACTTTTGGAGATATACAAAGTCACAAAATAATCAGTACTTTTAAATCCTTTCCCTTA
>PVJH01023263.1:0-35130 GCA_004026705.1 Nesogale talazaci | reverse complement strand
AGCCACTCTGCAAAAGAAAGGTGAAGCTTTCTACTCTCAAAAGAATTACAAGGGCAGTTCTACCCTGTCCTACAGAGTCACTCACTAAGAATTAAAATTGACTAGCTGAGCCTGGTGGCCAAGTGGTTGTGTGCAGGACTGTGGCCCACAGGGTTGATGGTTCAAATCCAGCAGCAGCTCTTCAGGAGCAAGACTGGGCTTCCTACTCCCACCAGGGCAGTAATGCGGGGGGGAAAAAGAATTAAAATTGACTCAGTGGCAGTAAGTTACTTTGTTTATAAACAATCCTATATAAATTCATCTGGAGACACAAATTTAGTAATTGTTGTTGTTGTTTTTGTTACTACTTGGCAATTTTTAATCTTGTTATCCAGATAATCACATTATCTTAGAATAGGTATACCTGATATCATCATGACAAATAGAGAAAAAAGGAAGTTGTCTACAATTCATCTGGCATGGCTCCAGAATCAATGCTCACTTAAGCAGCAGTCAAGAGACCAAACAAAGCACTGCACTGAATAAATCTGCTGCACAAGATGTCTTTAAACTATTGATAAGTGAGGAGGTTAATTTGCGCACTAAGGTGAGCCCGACCCAAGCCATGAAACTCTCAATCACCTCTTACACATGTGAAAGTAGGACATTGAATAAAGAAGACTTAAGAAGAAATGATGCATTTGAATTACAGTACTGGCAAAATATACTGAAAATACTGCCAAAAGAAGAAGCAAATCTGTCTTGGAAGAAACACAGCCAGAATGCTCCTTTTGGGTAAGAGTGATGAGACTTCTTCTCACGTACTGTGGATATGCTATCAGAGAGACCGGTGCTTGGTGAAGTGGAAGGGCACTGATAAGGAAGACCCACCACAAGGTGTTTGACACAGTGTCCACAACAATGGGCTCAAACAGGAGAGCAATTGGGAAGATGGTCCGGGTTCAAGCAGTGCTTTGTTCTGTTGTATGTAGGGTCACCATGAGCTGGAACCTCCCCAACCTTGATGTGGGGAAGATCTCGGCGTGCTGTGGCGCCAACACAGTGAACGGAAATATAGCATTTAGATTAGAACAAAGGATGTGACTTTCCCACCACTCAACAGTGGGTTTGTTGACATTTTGTTACATTACTAGTGGCTCAAATACCAGCAGAGGACTCATGCTGACCAGGTTGTAGACTAAGATAAAACTTCTAGACTAAAATGAGGAGCCAACACCAAGGGTTTAAATAGAAAGCAAATGTTATGAGAATGATGAGGGCAATGGAGATACAATTGTGCTTAACACACAATGGACTTACATATGGATGGTAATAAGAGTTGGATGAGCCCCCAATAAAAGGATTTAAAAATAAAATAAAATATTTTTAAGTTATGCCTAAAAGGAAGCATAAAAACATGCTTCCTATATTTAAGCATAGGATTTAGATATTAGTAATAAATATAAATGGCATGTCTTATTTATAATAAACTTGTTGGGCTAAAAAAATACTTCTAGAGAATCAAGGAAGAAAAACCTGGTGATCTATTTTCAAAGTTTACATAGTGCAAAATATACCAAAGATCATGAAAATGATGAAGGACTCTGCTCCTGCTTCAGAAAAGGGAGTGTCTGAGCTTTCTTAGCATCAGAATGTAGATAATCTCAGTAGAACCCCTCTTCTCCTGCTAGCAAAGTTGGCAAAAACTGTCCTGTCTAGACCACCACTCTCTGAAAAACAGCAGTCCTGCTTGTCATGGGCTATAAGCCCTCAAAGCTAATAAACTAGTGCCTCTCAGACTGAGTCTACATCAGTTTCACTTCTCTTCTCCTTGGAGTTGAGTGAAGCACACAGCATCCGGTTCTACAGATCACTATCTTTTAGAATAGCCCCAAACTGCTAAAGTCATTTGACACCAAACTAAAGCTGAGATTTTTATATTCCATCAAATTTATCTGCTATCAAAATTAAAGCTAAGCCCGAGATAAAGGATCCTTGTATGCTAGAATTTGTTGAGAGTTTTAAAAGATCTACACATAGATGTAATGAATGTAATCTACAAATTCGGTTTTACCCAATATTTTCCATCAAAAATCAAAAAATTCATTTTTACCTCATGAGCACTTTCTAGATTAGGTTCCTGGTATTTCAGTTATATTAATCCTGCCATTACTAATAGACTCCAAAAATGAAACTACAAAAAGAAGATAGCTTATCAACTCAATTGGGTTTGTTGAACCAGGAGGAAAAGGACATTTATAGAGGTCTGAAAACAAGCATGTACATATGTAAATATGTTTATATATAATAATAGGGAAATAGATCTTTGTACGTATATTTATACATTAAGTATTAAGGTAGCAGACAGACATTGGGACTCTACTTAAGTACTCCCACAATTCAATAACACTTCCTTCTAATAACCCCCGCATTCTGTGACTCTGACCTGCCGAACACAATGGCTGAAGACAAAATAGATACATAAGCAAATGTGGTGAAGATGATGGTTCCTGGCTATTACAAGATATAGCATTTAGGGTCTTAAAGACTTGAAGATAAACAATCAGCCATCTAGCTGGGAAGCAACAAAGTCCACATGGAAGAAGTGCACTAACCTGTATAATTGCAAGGTGTTGATGGGATCAGGTATCAGACATTAAAGACCCAGAAAAAATAATTATATCAATGTAAATAAGGGGGACCACAGAGTGGAGACTCCAAGGCCATTTTTACAGAGTTGGACATCCCCTCACAGAAGGGTCACAAGAAAGAGAGATGAACCAGTCAGGGTGCAGTATAGCACCCTTAAAACAAAACGTTCCATTAGTTCTTTCATGCTTCCTCCCACCCGCAGTCAAGATCCCAGTTCTACCTTACAAATTGGCTAGACCAGAGCATGTACACTGGTACAGATAAGAGCCACAACACAGGGAATTCTAGACATGCAAATCCCACAGGACCAATAATGAGAGTAGTGACAATAGTGGGCAAAGGGGGAGAGGGAGAAATGGAAACTGATCACAATGATTGACATATAACACCCCTCCCAGGGGAATGGACAACATAAAAGTGGATGAATGGGAGACAGTTGTCAATGTATGACATGAAGAAATAATAATAATTTATAAATTATCAAGGTCTCATGATGGGGGCATGATGGGGGCTCAAGTAGAAAGAAAATGTTTCAAAAATAATGGCAACATATTTACATATATTCTAGACACCTGGATATGTATATATGGACTGTGATAAGAGCTCTAAGAGCCCAAAATAAAATTATTTAAAAAGAAAAGCCAAGTGATAAACCTTTTTAAATTACATATTTCTAAATGAATGCAAAATAAATAATAAAGTATAATTAATAGCGATATTTCTCACTTCATTATCAATTTCTTGTAATGCATCTTATATGTAAGTCTATTTTGGCTGTGATAATACTATATAATATGTGCATTCTCTGGTAGACCAGCAGGTTCTTGCAACCAGGGCTCATTCATTTCTCTTCCCTGAGGGGAAGGCATATAGACCATCTTCAACGCATATTTGTTAAGCTGATTTTGTTAGAAGATAATCACATGCATACATATTTTCTGAAACTATTTTCTTAAAGTGAACACTGCAGATCAAAAAACAGGCAAGAAACCAAAGCACAAATGTGCTAACATGGGAGTGAAATTTACAATGACACATAGTATGGTTCCATTTAAAGTACTAATATAAAAAGTAAAATAAAGTATTTACTATCAGTAAAAATGAACCATGTATTCAGAGAATACAAAATATGCAAAGGTAAAAATATTGGTGAGATCTGAAAACTTATTTAAACTATAGACTAGGGTTTCTCAACCTGGGTAGATTTTCACACCCTAGGAAGCCGCTGGCAATACCTGGAGCTAGTGCTTGCTTATCACAGCTGGGAAGGGACAGTAGGTGCTGCTACTTGCACCTACTGGGTAGAAACCAAGGAATTTTCTCAATATCTTATAATACACAGAATCACTCTCCACAAAATAATAATAATAATAATAATAATAATAATAATAATAATAATGTAGCCTAAAATGACAGGAGCACTGAGATTGAGAAACTCTAACACAGACCAGTTTATAAAGATTCTCATTCCTTTTTTAATTTAAAGGAAGAGAACTGAAAAACACTAATTCAATGTAAGTCATAGGCATAAAAGACACCTGTGAAGAAAAATATCTCCACGGTTATTGGGAACAATTTATTGCAGTCTGATTCATATGATTCAGATTTATGCTAGGACAGGTCATTCAGTCACAGAGAAACAAGCTTCACAGTAGTATGAGCAGAGGAGTCCCCAGTGTCTCCTAGGATAGGTGTCCTCTGGCACTATGCCCTTGTAACTGGTTTCCCAGGACACTCCAAAAAATCAATAGACTAACAGAAAAAAATAGAATCTTTTCAATGGCAAACTAAGAATGTCATTGATGAATCTTGTTCTGAAACATTTTTATTTTAAACCTATTTTAAGTAGAATCAAGGGGTGCTTGCATTTTTCTCTGTAATACCCTTGTAAAATGCTTGGTCTTGTTTACAAACAACTCTTCTAATTTCAAATGATAATTTTGGGTTGTACTCCCTGGACATCCATACCTTCACACAGTTTCCAGTTCAGACACATTTCAACAACACCTTTCCCCCCAGTACAGATGCCCTTGTTCTCCTTTGAGTTCCCATTTTGCATTAACCAAATGTGAAAGGTTATATTAAGTATCTCTTCATGTTCATCTCTGCCTGTGTGGCTGGCAAAATTCACACATCCTTCTATACAATCTTTATCTTATTTGCACAAGTAATATTTGTTCCTTTTTTTACTTTTTCACGTGCTATTTTTTAAAAATCATTTTACTTGGGTCTCGTACAACTCATCACAATCCACACATGCATCTAGTGTATCAAGCACTTTTGTATATTTGTTTCCCTCATCATTCTCAAAACACTTGCTTTCCACTTGAGCCCCTCATATATGCTCCTCATTTTACCCCTCCCTCCCTTCTCTTTCCTCACCCATGACCCCCTGATAATTTATAAATTATTATTTTGTCATATTTTACACCATCCAATGTCAACCTTCACCCACTTCTCCACTGTCCGTCCCCCAAGGAGGAGGCCATATGTAGATCCTTGCAATCTGTTCTCCCTTTCTACCCAACCTTCCCACCACCCTCCCATTATCACTCCTCTCATCACCAGTCCTAAGGGGTTCTTCTGGCCTGGATTCCCTGTGTTTCCAGTTCCTATTTGTACCAGTGTACATCCTCCAGTCCAGCCAGATTTGTAAGGTGAAATTGGGATCATGATTTGGGGGAAGGAGTATTCAAGAACTGGAGGAACATTGTACGTTCCATCATTGATACACTGCACCCTGACTGCCTCACCCCCTCTCTGGGCCTTCTGTGAGGGAATGTCCAGTTTCCTGCAGATGGGCTTTGGGTTCCCACTCTGCACTCACCTTCACAATGATACTACATGCTATTTTTCATTTGAATGTTTCAATGTTATTTCACTTTGTGTAGTGGTGTAGTGATTAATCTGTTGGGCTGAAATCTGCGAGATCAACAGCTCAAAACCACCAGACCCTTTTGGCTAAACTGTCAGTTTATGTCTTTGCCCACTTTTTATTTGTTTTTTTTTTCTTATTGATATATTGCAGAATTCTATAGATATTAGTCATAGTCCTTGGTTCTTTTGTGTGTTGCTAAAGACTTTTTTCCCAGTCTGCGGGCTCTCTGTTTGCACTTTGGAAAAATATTTGGATGTGCCCAAGTGTCTTCTTTTCATTAGGTCCTAGTTGGGGCTTGATTGCCAGTGGGTCATTCTGTTGCTATTGCAATATGAATGTAAGGGGAGCCTTTGCTCTCAGGGGAAAACAAAACAAACAACAAAGAAAAATCTGGTCAGGGTGAGTGTGCCTGGATCTGTGGTTATGCTAGCAGGCAGGCCTGTGTCTACCTGGGATGCATGAGTATCAGAAGTAAGAACGGCCATACAATAAGAGGAAGTTAAAGGGGAAAATAAAATAAAATAAAAATGCAAAAACTAAAGGAGGGGGGGAACCCTGCTGTTTGGGTTTCCTCATGTTCTGGGAGTGTTGGTGTGTGCACAATCTGTCACACGGAGAGGGGGCATGCCATGTGAGGGCAGGGCACCAGAGGAAGAAGGGAGGAAGGGAGGGCAGAGGGACAAAAGGAAGGGAGACAGTGGCATCGCTTAAAGTGGTTGCCTGCATTGAGTAGTGATGATGAGGATGTCTGCATAGAGCTACCTACAATTAGAAGAAATCCATATTTGCGAAAGGTGACCCAACAGAATGCAGAAGTTATTACACATCATTATTAATGCCATATGCAAGTAAAATTTTGCTGAAGATAATTAAGAAATCATTGCAGTAGCATACCCCTGGGAAACTTCCAGAAATGTAAGCTAGATTCAGAGAAGGGTGTGAGACAAGGGGGAACTATTGAGGTCATGCCAAATTGGTGGTGGATAAAAGCGGAGAATAACAGAATGATGCTTATTTGCATTTTGTTGACTACACAAAAGCATTCAGCTGTGTTGATTAAAATAAATTATGAATGCTGTTGTGTAAAATGTAAATTCCAGAAGGTCATGCTGTCCTCATGCAGAACCCATGCATCCAACAAGAGGCATCATTCAAACAAAATGGAGGGGAAGGGGGGCAAGGTAGTGCATGGTTTAAAATCAGGAAAGGTATAAATCACGGTTCTGTCCTCGCACCACACTTTAGTCAATCTGTATGCCGAACAAATAATTTCAGAAGATAGACTCCCAGAAGAAAAACAGGGGTAGGCAGACAACACAACCTTCTTTGCTGAAAACAAGAAAGACTTCAATCAATCATGATGAAAATCAGACTGCAGTTTGTCAGCAGGACTTATGCCTCAACATAAAGAGAAGAAAACAATCACACTGGGAACAATAAAGAGCGTCATAATAACTGGGGAAAGATTGACGTGGTCACAGATTTCTTTTCAGGAGTTCTCAGTTGGCACCCAAGGTAGCAGCAGTCAAGAAATTAACATGCTGCATCTGGCTAGCCTGCTGCAAAGGGTAACTCTTAAAGTGTTAAAAAGCAAAGAGGTCACTTTGAGAATAAAGAGTGCCTGTCCCATTACATAGTATTTTTGACCACTCTGATGCTTGGGAAAGTGGACAAAGAATTAGGGAGACCAAGCATTGACCCCTTCAAACAATGGTGGTGTGACAAAATGCAAAATAGGCATGGACTGCCGAAAGCACAAACACATCTGGGTTGGAAGAACAAATAGAATGTTGCTTAAGGAGAGAATGGAGAGACTGCACGTCATGCACTTTGAACATGTGACCAAGAGGGACCTTCCTGGGAAAAGTCATCCAGCTTAATGAAGTAGAGGATCAATGAAAACATAGACTCCACACAAGGTGGACTGGCATTGTGCCTACAACAGAAAACCCAAACCCAACGATGACTGTGACAATGGCACAGGACCATGCAGTGTTGGGGGGGGGGGGTGCTCTCTCTCTCTCTCTCTCTCTGTTATCAATGAGTACTGTGAGCCAGAACTGACTCTCTGCAATGACTGAAGACATTAGTCCTAAATATATTGGATTGATCTTAGAAGGAGAGTGTGACAGGTAGGTCTATCATGCCAACATGGTCAATGAACACATGTGAGGTTAACTGAAGGGCAGAGAGATGAATGGCTCTGTGAGTCTCTCCATTCTCTCTTTCTTGCTCTTGAATCTTCAGACCAGTGTGCAGCCAACTGCCTTGCTTGTTCTGTGCCTTCATCTGCAAGCTACATACCTGTGGGACACGTGACCCGTGGACTGTGTCGCTGTAACTTGAGGTTCCTTCAAGCCCACTTCTCCACTCTACTGGAATACACATCCCTTGAGCTGGGAACTTTCAGACCCTGTCATCTGGCTGACTGTTGGTGACCTGCCTTGCTGTTGGCTGCCTTTGGCCAGATAGCCTGAATTGTTCTACAGAGGACTATCTGGTGGCTCTCAAGACTTGAAGAACTGCCAATGTCTCATGGAAGTGAGTTGCACTGAACCATTTATTCTGCTTAATAAATTAATTAACTGTTCATTTCTTATGTTGGATATCTTTTTTTTTTTTTGCAAAGGAACAAAAAAGAGTTTATTTCTAGCTTAAGCTAAGGTCGGGCTCACACTACCACTACCCAGCGCAGCGGTTTCCCATAGCTTCGACCGGATATCTTTCTATCTATATAAGTATATAGATAATTTTTTGTGTCCTGGTTTTGTTTCTCTAGAGAACCCTGTCTAACATAGGAAGTGGTTCTTTATCTTGACTTTTTATGTTGCTTCGAAAATATTACTCGTCTTCTGCTTTCCTTGTTTCACATTTCTTTTTCCAGGTTTCCTTTCCTTCCTAAAATCTATTACTCAGTTTTAAATGTGTTTGTCTTTTTAATTTTTTTCTTATTCTGTTCTTTATTCTACGATCAGAAACATAAGGCGCCTATCTTCTTGTCAAAATTTCGATTTACTTTTGCTACCATGAATGGTAGAGTGTTAGCTGTCACTCCTCATTCATTGCAGTTTGGTGCACCATCTACTAAAATGCTGTCTTGTCATGTGACAGCTTCATGACTGGTTGTGGATTGGACAGTGGATTGGACTATTGGAATCCATAGGGTTTTCATTGGGTAATTTTTATAAGTATGTCATTAGGCCTTTATTCCTAGTCTGCTTCAGGCTAAAACAACTACATTATTTGGCACATTAATAATGTTAATTATACACAGTAGATATAATATTAGCAACAACTCTTTCAATTGCCAATATCCTACACGCTTGAATTTATCATGTTGCCTAAGGAACATTGCAAATCAATTGTTTTACAATTTTAGTAGCTAAAAGTACTGATTACATAATACCCCTTGATGAAAAGAAATTATATAAAGGCATATTGATATCTTGAATTCTATTTGCATTATGCAGCACCATACTCTTCTATTTTCAGAAAATGCATAATCATGGTTATATATGAAATGTCCTCCCTAAGTCAATCCAGAAATTTTGTCACCTCCATTATTGTGAAAAAGGACAAGCTGACTCTCCTTATACAGAGTAATGAGCAGCAACAAAACAGCAGTCCAGCCTGACTGAGTGGTATTTCTGAAATTCCCCCAAATACTAGAAAGCTATTCATCACCTTAGCGATTTGTATTCAAACATGATGAGACCATTTCTCTGGGAGTCAGAATAGTCAAGTAGGAAATGTAACCAGCAAAAATCATATAGTCACCAGAAGTACTGCAGTACATAGGCATTTTTTAATTGTCTTATGGGGTCCCTTCAACTCTCCTATAATATATTAAAAATCAAAATCAGTAAATTCTTTTTAAATTTTACCTTTAAAATTACTTCAAATGTTAAGTATTTGGTTGGGATTTTCCCATCCTTCCTCTCCTTGGGCATGTATGTGCAAGGAACACAGAAACACACAATGCAGAATGACTAGAAACACACTTTCTGAGCTCAGGAGAAAACAAGGAAAGCAGCACATTTTTCATTTCCTTCATAGGTGGTGTGGTAGTTACATAATCTGTTGTCAATTTGAAACTGAAGAGGTAAGGGATAGAGTTTAGCCTGTCAATCAGGTCGTGGCTTGATGACTTCATTTGAAGGAGCTATAGAGATACATAGCTCATTGGAGACAAGACGCTGCAAGGCATGCTTGCTGACAGGACACGTGAAGCTATACCAGAACCCTGGAGCTGGAGGAACTACCAGGAGACTCCAGTCAGTGCTGAGATGCTTGGACAGTCACTGGATCCACAAAACTTTCCACCCACTGACCTGTGAGTTTCCTGCATTTTGTGGCATTGTATGTGTTTTCTGAGTCTGAAGAGGAATTTATAAATTGATATGGGTCATATGGGCATATCTGCTCTTTTATATAAAACTCTTTCTTATGCACATGTGAATGTTCATGAATTTGTTTCTCTAGTCTACCCGGACTAACTCAGATGATACAGTTTGTGAGGAACAAGGACACATAAATTCTTGGTGCAGAGCAATATATATTTGAAAACTCATTACTGCTGAGTAGATTCATCTGAAAGAAGGTAAAGCCAGGCAACATAGAACAACTAGTTATCTTGTAGATGTACATTCGAAGGTTGAACCACAGTGAGCTTTGCTTTTTCTCCATTTACCTCTGATCCCCTTGTTTTTGTTCCTCTGAAGAGTACATTGGGGGCACACGGAAGAGAAGTAGGTCAAAGCTAGGAAAACCTAATAGATTTAGTGATTTAAAGGCTATGAGAATATAAAAGTGGCCAATCTAAGCTACAATGAGAATCCCAAGACCATTTCTCAGTGTTTTGAAGGACTAGAAACTCGCTGACATGCTGAATTCATATCTAGGACCATTTTTTTGCACATTCTACATGTCTTCCTAGGGATGCTAACTACTTCAATGACTAGCAGTATTGATGGTGGTATTAAAATGGCATAGAGGGCACATCCCAGCTCTTCTAGCTTCACAAGATGGAAGTAGAATTAAACTTAATACCAGCCTGAAACCAGGGGTCAGGTATGTCTCCATACTTCAACCTTCTTAGTGATCTGGACACCAGCCACCTGTCCCATGCCTCCTTCTACTTCTCTGCTGGATTTGATAAATTATGGCGATAGGCTCACGTGCCTCATGGGCCACTCACACTGATGCTGTTATTTGGGAATGCTAACAAGCTATAATTCGGGATGAGAAATGCGCAGGATGCAGTTTTTCCAGTCAGCAGAGCCTCTTTTCAACTGTGCCCATAGACACTTCTCTGTTGTGCCCTCTAACCCTTCATCCGCATGACCTACTGGTCTCTGCTGTTTGCAGGCAAGTGTTACAAAGTTCCTTTCGTGCTATCAATAATTGCCCAAAGAGCACTCCACTGCACCATAAAACTCATCTCGAAGATGTTCAGCTCCAGGTCAGCAAACCTTGGTTCCCTGGTTAAATGTCTCAAGGCATCCCCTCTGCAAGTGAGCCTTCTCTGTGACTTTCCCTGTGGACCAGGAAGTCCAGTGCTCTGTCTTATACTCTTAGAGTCCCTGCTGTCACAATGACTGCCTCTTTGTCAATGTCTGTCACAGTATTCTAGCTTCTGCATTAACGAGGTTCCACATGAAGGGGTCTCAGGGTCCAAAAGACAACATTCTTTTCCTGGCTCTTCTTGCCAGGCCCGAGGGAAGACTTTGCTGTCTGCTTCATTGACCTTGGACCCAGCAGCCCAATAGCAAGGATGCTCACATTATGCTCAACAAAGACTGTGAGAGAAGAGCAAGGTACAAGGCCAAATCTAACTTTGGCTGAAGGAAAAGGTGCGGTCTTTTCCCCTGTCCAAGAGGAATCAAGCAGCACCATGATTTCAGTCTGACTAGTAAGAAGTGTGGAACAAACTGAAAGACTCAGAATCCAAAGGCACAAATACAATGGCCCCTCATGGCAACTGCAGAGCCTGGTCTGGACTCCACCTGGAGATTTAGGAACAAGATTGACTTTTCTGCTTCTCCTAAATCCAGGGGCGAGTGCCATTACATTTCTTTGTATTATGAAGAAATGAACACATCTGTGTTGGAAGAGATACAGCCAGAAGGCTCCATAGAAACAAGGAAGATAACTAAATTAAGATAGACTGGGTAAAATTTCCATCAACAGATGAACGGATTAAAAAACTGTAGAACATACATACAATGAGTACCATGCGTCCTTAACAAGCAGTGAGCACATCAAGCACATTGGCACATGGGAAGAACTGGAGAAAATTACACTGAGTGAAGTAAACTGAGGACAAAAAGATAAATAAAACATTAGTCCTCTGAAGTAAGCAAAAAAAAAATGCCAAAAGGGACATATGAGAAAAGCTACTAAATACATACATTCCCGGAGTGAGGTCCAGTTACTCTAGCAGGTGCCAAACCCAACCTAGGGAAATGTATGGCAGCCATCTAATAAGGGGGCAGGAGCGGAGGCTGGGGGTGGGGGGAAGAGGGAGAATAAAAGGGTAGGTTGAACAGGACACTAACTCACTCAAGAGGCCGGTGGGTGCTGTTTAGATCTCCACAGGAGAGGGAGAGAGGGACCAGACTTCAACCCGGCAAGCCAAGATGTGAATGCAACCCACAGGCAGGAAGCAGGGAACCAAATAGAGAGGTCTGTGGGGACCACCCTCAATCCCAACTATGTGCCCCGCCCCCACCCCACAGGAATGCACTTCAGAGGACAGCACTGAAGTTGCCGCTCAAGAAGTGGGGCACATCTGATCAAGTGCAAAGGAAGAGGGAAGGAGAGAAAGGGGAACACATCCCAGCCCATATAACCCTGAGGATAATATTTCACTCAGGGCAGCCAAAGAACAGAGAGGATCATAGGGCTGGCCCCATCACGAGACATGAAGACATCCCTCACTGACACTTAGTGCTAAGGCGGACAGCACAGAGCAGGTGCAGGAGATGTGCCCAATCCAAGCCCACGTCACCGGCGTGAACACTAAGGGTGTGCAGCAGAGCAGCAAGGGGAGCAAAGCATGAAGTCCCTGAGGAATGCCAAAAGTGGACTTTGGAGACAGGGTGTGGCACCCCAGTAGACTTGCTGGAAAAGACTTACAAAGGTCAACAGACAGACCTGGAATTGTTTGAGGGCTTCTCAGTTTTTGCTGCTGGTTTTTCTTTCTTCCTTTATTTTTTTGTTTTGTTTTATTAGCTGTCTAGTTATTTTTTTGTCTTTTTTAAAATATTTTTCTCCTATTTCTTTTTGTGGGTATCATTACCTATGTGTGTCTATTTGGACAAGATAGTTGGGATGAACAATCCAGCAGAGAGAAGATTGGGACTGATGGTTCCAGGAGGAGAGATGGGGTAAAAAGAAAGGGGTGCCAGGGACAATAGAAAAATAAGTGATCTGAAATTGATGGTGAGGGGGGGCATGTTGGAGGGCAGGGGAGCTTGATCAAGGGCAATGTTGCCTAGGGGAATTACCAAAACCCAAATGAAGACTGAACATGATATTTGGGTAGAAGGAATGAAAAGGAAACAGAAGAACTGGAAGGCATGGGACATTTATAGAGGTCTACATACAGGCATGTAGATATGTAAATACATTTATATACAATGACATGGGAATAGAGCTATGTATATATATTTATTTGTAAAGTATTATGATAGCATATGGATGTTGGACCTCCACTCAAGTACTCCCTCAATGCAAGAACAATTTGTTCTACTAATCTCACACTCTGTAACACTCACCTTCCCTGACACAATCACTGAAGACAAAATGGTTGCATAAGCAAATGTGGAGAAGAAAGCTGATGGTGCCTGGCTATCAAAAGATACAGCATCTGGAGTCTTAAAGGATTGAAGACAAACAAGTGACCATCTAGCTGAGAAGCAACAAAGCCCACATGGAAGAAGCCCACCATCCTGTGTGATCATGAGTTGTAAATGGGATCAGGTATGAGGCATTAAGAAAACCCAAAACAAGCAAATATATCAATGTAAATGATGGGATCATTGGAGTGGAGACCCAAAACCCATCTGTGGATAATTGGACATCCCCTTATGGAAGGGTCACAAGGAAAGAACTAGACGAACAAGGTGTAGCACAGCACCAGTGGAACACACAACATTCCTCTCGTTCTTTAAAGGCCTCCTCTCCCCAATATGATGACTCCAGCTCTACCTCACAAATCCAGCTATATCAGAGAATGCACACTGGTACAGATAAGAACTTCCAACTCAGGGAATCCAGGACAGATAGGCCTCTCAGGAACAGCAATGGGAATAGGGATACCATGAGAGTAGGGGGAAGGTAGTGAGAGAAAGGGGATAAATGGGGAACCAACTAGAATGACCACTGTATAAGTCCCCCTATCCCCAAAGGGACAAACAACAATAACATGGGTGAAGGGAAACAGTGGGTGGTGTGAGATATGAAAATAATAATAAATTATAATTGATCAGGAATCCATGAAGGTGAGAGGATGTGGGAGGAAGGGGGGGGGAGAGAAGCTGATACCAAGGGCCCAAGCAGAAAGAAAATATTTCGAAAATGATGATGATATATGTACAAATATGCTGATACAATTGATTGTTATAAGAATTGTAAGAGGCCCCAATAAAAATGATTCACTTAAAAAAGAAAGAAACTCTAAATAGTTCAATATATTTACAACATTGGATATATAATTTAACACACAGAGAATGCCTCAGGCCCAGATAGTTTCAGTGATGAAGTCTAATTATTAAGAGAAATAATATCAATGTAAAGGAAATTCCTTTAGGAAATCAAAGATAAGGACACATCTCCCAACCCATTTTGGGCAGCGTTACCTGATACCAAAAATAGATAAAGGTATTTTTTAAAAAGAAAGGGGAACTGACATCAAAGAGTTCAAGAAGGAAGAAAATGTCTTGAAATTGATAGTGGTAGCAATTGTACAATTATACTTGATCCGATTGAATTATGGATTGTTATAATCTCTGTAAGAGTTCCCAATAAAGTGATTTTTAAATGAATATTGCACATCGATGTTCTTCATGAATTTAGACACAGTATTTTAAATGCTGTGAATTATTCAAACAGACACTAGGCATATGAAGATGGGTGAATGGCTATTAATAGATAAAAGATGTTTAATATCATTAGTCCTCAGGATAATATAAAACAAATCCAAATATGATACTCTTTTATACCTACTAGAATCACTAAAATTAAAAAGACTAGTAATATCAAGTGTCAGTGAAGATGTGGAATAGCTGAAACATTTATACATTGCTGCTGGAAAGACACAATACTGTAATCACTTCAGCTTACACTATGTATAACAGCAGATTGATAGTGTGCTATGGAATTAAAGATTCCCTGACCAATATAAACGATCAATTTCATTCCTACGTATTTAACAAAGGAAAAAATAGCAATAAGTCCACATGAAGCCTTTTATATAAATGCTTGTAGTAACCATCCTTATAATATCAAAAAAAAGTCAAATGTATATCAAAATGTAGTAGATTACCCACTGCATAGAAATAAAAATAAAGCACTTGAAGAAAAAAACAACATAGATCAACCTCAAAAAATATTCAACTGAATGGAAGAAGTCAGATGCAAATTGTAGATGGTTGAGCTTATCTGTTTTCAGAAGAGGCAAAGTCAGTCTAAGCTGATCTAGAAATTCGCGTGTGCTAGGCTGGGTTGTCTAGAGAAACAAATTCAGAGACACTCATTTATGCGTAAGAAAGAGTTTTATTTTAAGAAGTAACTATAGATCAACCAAACATCTCAGCCCAGTCCAGATTAAGTCTATAAGTCTGATATTAGCCCTTAAGTCCAATATTCATAAATTCACCTTCAGATTCATGCAATGATGAAGAACACAGGAAGATCACAGATCGATAGGTGTAAAGTCTTGTGGATCCACTGGCGGTGGAAGCATCACAGGACTGGTACAAGGCTCAGCAAGACCCAGCAACAGGAAGGTGAAGGCAGAGAGAGAGCAGGAGGGTGTTCCCAGGATCCTCCTTATGAGAAGGCTGTGACCTGATCGACAGGCTAGACTCCACCCCTACACTTTAATATCTTCAAGTTGACGCAAAATTATATAACTACCACACTGTGGTTGTGGGCAGGTGGCTATGATAGTTCCCCAGGGAACTTTTAGTGGGGATGGAAATTTTCTGCTTCTTGGCACCTACTTAATAATTTATTTAAACTTAATAAACTTCACACTTACAAGTTGTGCATGCTAGTCTAAGTAAATTATACTTCCATAAAGTAGCTTTTAAAAAGAAAGCCAAGATAAATGTTGCAAATTCCATGACCTTTTCTATGATGACAAGCTGTTATCAGTCGTGTGCTACCTTAAAGATATCTTGGAAAAAGTGAAAACATTTAGCTTGCCCTTTTTCAAGGCATATTCAATGATAAGGAAGAAAGAAATGGCTTTGGTAAAGGAGAAAGGCTCATGAAATACAAAGAACATTTCAAAAATTATTTGGGGGATCTTTTCCATCTTTATATCATTTTCTTGACAACAATTATATATGCATCACTTTTAAAATTCTCATAGTTGGGTATTCATAGACTTCTAAACTTTAAAATGTTTAACTCATTTAAAAATGTTTCAAATTAATATTTTCAGGGCTGAACCCCAGTGGTGTAGTGGTTGAGTGCGGGACTGTGGCCCACAGGCTTGGTGGTTCAAATCCAGCAGCAGCTTTCCAGAAGCAAGGCTGGGTGGCTCCCACGACCACCAGAGGGCAATGATGCCTCCCCCAAAAAAAGATTTTCAGTGGGAATTGAATCAGTTTGTTAACAATTATAATGTAACATCTTTTGACTAATTTTCATCAGGAAAAAAGTTCGTTTATTTGCCAAATATTTTAAAAGCTTATTAATGATTGAATTAGAGGAATTAACTGTAAACAACTTAATAAAGTAACTAACAGTGCTATCTTCCATTTTATCTACATATACCAATGAAGCATCTTTTTCACTCATGAAAGGATTTAAAGAACAACAAAAATTTTTAGAGTGAGACTTTGGGATTTTTTTTTTACTTTACAACATATTAATACTTTACAACATACTTTACAACATATTAATCATTTTCATAAAAGAGAGCATAATCAATCACAGTGCTGCCAACTGAAATTGAGCTTCCTCACTAGACCTCTGTGAAGCATGTGGGGCAGATTTCCACAGGAGGTTAGCCCCAGGAAACATTTATACACTTACGCCTTAGTTTTGCCTCCAAATCTTAGAAAATAAAAGAGGCTTTAACATTGTCATAGGTTTATGAGCATTTTGTCAAAGCATAAGCCCAACCATCTTTTTAAAATATTTTTATTGGGAATTTAGGTGAAAGCTTTCAGAGCAGATCAATTTTCCATATGTATTCTGTTTTATCTTGTTAATTACAATCCCCATAAAATATCATCCCTCCTCCCACTTCTTTCCTATGTTTCCTGTTTCCATTCCTAAATCCTTCTGAACTATATCCTTTACCCTTCTGAACTATATTCCTGGGCAAATGCTGCTCTTTTATCTCAAATTATAGCTTATTCTAAGATATGTTTACTTCCCTAGTGTTTCTCCTTTCAGACTTGTCTATATTTTGGCTGAAAATTGAGTCATATGGGTCCTCTATGACCTTGAAAATTTTTCAGAATCCAAGCCTTCTACCAACACATGAGACCCTAGGCCACAGTAGACTTAAAGAGAACAGTGAGGCCATCAGAATGTCTCATTGGAATCAGGCCCATTACATCTAGTTGATTCAGACTCATTAGTGATCATAGAGAACAGAGTAGACTTGCCCCTTTGGGTTATCAAGGATTTCACTCCTGAGGGGTGCAGAAGGCCCCATCATAATCCTGAAGAGGGACTGGTAGATTTGAACTGCTAACCATGCAACGATTAGTCCAATGAATTACCCACTACACCACAAAGGATTGGGAAACTACTTCGAACAGAAATTCTGGAAACTAGAGAATTGGCTAGTTGTGAATGCCTCAATATTGACATTTACTGTGCCCCACATTTACTGTGTCTTTCCTTTTATACAGAGTTGCTATATGGATGGCTTGGGATGCTGTCATATCAAAATGATGCTGTGAGAAAGTGTGGCAGATACTGCTGGGAAACAATTAGACCTCAATACTTAATATCCCTTTTTTAAACTAGGATTGTGCTACCAAAATTGATGACATTTTTTTGGGAAGTGAGAGAGAACACCACCCCATTAGCTATGTCCTATTATACATTAAAAATGATTGCTAGAGAGTTTGCTGAGTAGCAGTTCAAAGAGGCTACAATGCTATAATTCATTCTAAAAAAAGCCTTAATAATGAAAATGGAGACCTCCTTTGATATTAATAACACCGCCTCTCAAAGAAAAGAACGTGGATCATTTTGAACTACAAATACCTAGATCTAGATCTAATTGTTGAGTAGCGTATGTCCAACCATGTCATGTTGCCAGATTCATTCCTACAAAGGATGCACCTTTGGAGACTTCTTCAAGTTTATAATTATGAATATGAATCTTTCAAAAGCCTCAAAAACTTTATAAAGGTGCTTTTACCCTGCACAAATGGGGGCTTCATGAATTGGAATTGAGCCAACGATATCTCACAACCATTAATTAGGAGAGTTGTGACAATATGCTCAGTGGGAAGGTTTGGGTGTTGGACAAATGGGTGTTCTGGTGAGGAAGGTTTGAATGTCATATTAAAGCAAACGAGCTTCCAGAATGGCAGATTACAACTGATGAAAAACTGCTTCCGGTTTAGGAATCTGCTATAAATTATATGTGTAAGTGATTATTTCAGAAATATTACTCACTAAAAGTGAGAATGATATCTATTAACTCTAAATATCCGAGGAGAAAATGGGCTTGAGCCAACACTAATCTTATCATCATCAAAAATGGCAGGGACAATTTCGTAGTGGTTGCCAGTGACTCGAGTGTTGGCTAGGAAAAAGGGAGTGACTGTGAGTGGGTAAGAGGTTTCATTTAGGGACAGAGAAAAGATTATAAGGTTGACTGTGACAATGGTTGTCCAACTTTGTGAATATACAAAAACCACTGAATTATAGGTGTGTGAATTGTATGGTTTGGGAAGATTATCTGCATTATAAATACTCAAGTATGTTCACAGATGTATCTTCATTTATAACTCATTTAAAGATGATAAAACACTTTTAGAGATGAAAAAACACTTTTTCCGTATAGTAGCACCAGGTCACATAGTAGCCCCACTGTACCATCTAACTGATTCCTATGTATGATGACACCACATGGTAGATCTATAGAGACGTTAACTGCATAAGAGCATGCAAGAGAAGGATGGGGAGTGGGGAACTAACAGCAATGAGCAGGAGGGGAGGATGTTCTGTAGTTAATGGTGGTGATGATTGTACAGATCCTTCTTTATAAGATAGATTAAACTGACTTAGATGTGAAGTATATGCTAACAAAGGATTTACAAAATGCCACCAAACTCTGTTGGATATAACTACAGTTTTCTTTGTCTTCCATGAAATTACCCACTTTTTCCTATCACCTTTACCACCATTTCTTGTTTTCTTTACATGGTCTTCTTTCTATAGCTAGCACATGCTGAAATTCTTTGGTTCGGTCCTAAACTTTTTCCTAATTCTTCAATATTCCTTAGTCAGCTGCATCAATTCCTATATCTTATATTTATATATTTTAGATCTCAATGACTCCCAAATGTATATCTCTGGTTCCATTCTTTCTTGAAACTTTTAGGCTTGATCACCCAAAATCCTATGTCTTTTTTGTGTGTGCATGGCATCACTGCCCTGGTGGGAGTAGGAAGCCCAGCCTTGCTCCTGGAGAGCTGCTACTGGATTTGAACTGTCAACCCTGTGTGCCGCAGTCCCACACACAACCACTCGGCCACCAGGGCCAGCCAATCCTATGTCTTTACTTAAGTATTTTTAAGTACATTAAATTAAGCATACTTTAGAGGTCTCAAAAATTCTCTTCCATGAAAACTGGTAATCTGCAAATGAAACCATAATCCAAATCAATTATGTAAGTTATAAATGTAAACTAAAGAAAGCTGTATTTACTAAGAGTAAATATAATCATGATCACATCAACTTTCCTACTGTTCTCAGAATGCAGAACAGATTCTTTCACTCAACCCACAAGTCTCTGTTTGATGTGGAGTCTACCTATATCTCCAACCTGAACTATCAGGCCTGAGGCACTGAACTTGAGTAGTCAGCATAAATGATCTGCAAAACAAGCATGAAAATTAACATCAAGGGGATAGCTACATGTTCATTAAATAATCACCCAAATAAACATTTTAAAACTGATTGCAGTATATATTGCATGGTTCGGAAACATATAGTAATCTGAGGGTCACCTTGGCTACCATGTTATATGTACCTTGGCTTTTGTTCAATTTTTCAAAATTATTATGCATCTTCCTACCATGGGCCCATGAGTATGCTATTCCTTTATTCAGAATGGGCTTCCCTTTCCTAGTTCTCTATTTGATGCTTACTTTCCCTTCTGATTTCAGCAAAATTGTTTCTTTTGGTAAGATAGATGATAATACTCTCTTCCTAAGAGCAAAATGTCTTATTATACATTCTCATAACATATATCAGAAAGAAGCAAAAGAATCACTCATAAATCTCTCTCCAGGAGGATCCCTTTATACCAACAGCAATGTTTTTTAAAAAGATAATGCTTTCGATTCATATATAATGGATTTTCCGGCATAGTCTCATTTTAGAATATTGTCCCATTTGTCACACTGCTTTCCTCAATTTTGCTATTCTCTGTGAATTACTCCCTGGCACAAAAGATTGAACTTTTATAGCCACATGGGCACCATGGGGATATGCATCTTGGTCACTGATGATAGAGACAAAATCAGACATCTGACTCATTAGAAACCAATCATCACTGTACATGAAAGTCTCTCAAGAACTTGAACCAGAAATCAGCAAGACTAAGAAAAGTACTGTAATGGTGGCAAACAAGAAAGAAGGCTTACACTGTGTGTGTGTGTGTTTAAGCACCAGAGCAATAAATTCCTCTTACTCCTGAAGATTGATTTCTTAGATCTTCCTAGAAATATAGCATGATTATTTCTGTTCTTGCTCATTTATCCTAATCTGTGGGGGTTTCTGTTCTTTAAAACAAAATATCTTGAATGATATGCTTCTTTCCTTTGGCATATCAGACATTTCTTCCATCTGCATTTGCCCAAAGATTGAATGCAATGACCATGATGGGCACTAATGTAAGCTGAATAAGCACTTACAGTGTAAAAAATTAGATAACAATGACTCTACCTATACAACTTGCTATTTGAAGTCTTCTAGACAATTGGAAGAAATAGAAACCAGAAACAGTAAAAATTCAATCACGGTGGAATACTTTATAAGTATTCCAGCAATGGTTGGTATTAATAACTATGGTTATTAATTAAACTGTTGGAATAAGAAAAGGATTTAGATTTTTAAATATGGAAAATACATACCATATACATTCAAGTATAAGCTGATCCAAATATCAGCCGAGGCACCTAACTTTACCACAAAAACTGCATTTAAAAATATGCTGAAAAACTCACCTTATAAGCGAGTATGTATGGCATTTCTCTAGGCCTTCTATGAGAGTAATTCAAAAAGTATCACTATACAATAATAACTTTTATTAAGCAAAACTATGAAATTGTGAAGCTATTGTTTCTCAACCTATCTTCTATCTAAGTCTATACACTTATATACTTCTCAAGGTGGTGTTTTCATTTCACAATCCCCTTCCCACGGGATTCAACCCTCCTGGATTTACAGCACATCTGAATGGACACATGGGTATCCTGAGAGACTCCAATTGTATTCCTTTGAAAGATTCTTTGCATTTGGGAAGCAAAATTAATTCTAAAACTATAAGATCTAGACTTTGGGACAGATCTGGTAAGATTTTCCTGAAATTTCTCTTAGGACAGCCCTGTCTCTCTTGGAAGAATGAGCAGGGATGTTGTTGTGCTGGAAAAAATTCTTCCGTGCATCTTTCCTGACTTTTTCCTATTAGTGCAATTTTCTGTTTTCTTAAAATGTCTTCCTAATAAGATGTTTTAATCATTCTTTTGATCATCCTATGCTCTTCAAGAAAATCTATCAAAATTATCCTTTTTGAAGTCAAAAACCCAGTCACCATTGTCTCCTGAACTGCAGCCCCTGCTTAGAATCCATCTTTGAGTCTTCCTGACCTTCCTTACACACGAGTCACCTACACACTGCTGTCCTGTCTGAGGCAGCATGCCTGCCAACCTGCTGCAGAGCTTCGGTGACTGGTGATGATGTCCTCTTGAGTTTTGTTTAAATTTCATATTAGTCCTTATCTAAAAATCATTTTATCCATGGCACAGAAAGCAGCTTGTTTGTCGAAGCCCCCCTAATGACAAGTGTAGCACAGAGACCTTGTCTGCAGCCATCCATTGTTTGCAGAAACAAGCTTTAGAGGATTTGTTTAGAGTAAACCTAAGCGTGTCTGAATAAAATTTCTAATAATAATATTTTCAAACTTGCCCTCTTCATCTTTCTCACTATGTTTCCATTGTCTAGAGAGGAGGTAGGCATTTGAATTGATGTCATTTATGATAGGGCACTGTAATAGCCAGACGGCTGGTACCTAACCATAAGTCTCAAAGTTAAAGGATGCGCATTCTTACACTCTGCAAAGTCAGCTGCCTAAAAATCGCCATGGTGCAGATAAGAATGGTTTCTTAGAACTTAGATTCCAAACAACAACAACAAAAAACAAAGCCTCACCACCATCGAGTGGATTCAGACTCATAGTGACCCTACATGACAGGGTAAAATGCCCCTGTGCGTTTCGGAGGCTGTATCTCTTACCGAAGTCCTAAGTCCCGTCTTTCTCCCACCAGGAGAGGTGGGTGTATTCCAACTGCTGACTTTGTGGCTAGCAGCAGTGGTAGCCTTGCAACACCAGGCCTCCGATGGTAACTTTAACAGGGGCTAATTTAACAAAGTAACCACACACAGACAACGGGAAATTCCTCCTGCTTTTGTTGACTGGGAGAACTTCTATAATAATTTAAAGATTAGTAAATTTTGTCTATTTTCAGAAAAGAATGACAATCTAACAATAAAACATCTGTGGAATGGAGGAAGATAAAATTCAACTACCAAAAGAAAACAAAAGAGATTGCTTTTCTTTTAAAAAGAGAGAGACAATGTCAGATAGTTTTTGCTCATTTAGTTAACTTTTCAAATAGTTGTCATCCACTTAATTGCAAACTATGCAACAAAATGTTGCCTCTCATAGCCATATTTTCTCATCAATATCTCTCTCTCTCTTTTAATTCAGTGCAAATTGACTTCCTCCCCAATATGTTCAAAGTTCACCAGTGATGTCTTACCCAGTCAAAGTTATGTGTGGGGACATTTCTTTTAATCAGTTCTCACACTCCTCAACATCTGTAATATCTAACTATGCCATGATGATTATCCCCTCTTTATTGGTCATGTGGTGATGCCCACTTATAAGTTCCCTTGCCTCTGTGGCTTCTTCTGAGCATTTTTCTCTCCCAACACCTCAAAGTTGCTGTCCTGCAATTGTATGGATCCATCCCCACACCATATTGCTCCTTCTCTGTGTGCATACTTCTCTTAGTGACCATATTTATCATAGAAATCAACAGATAGAAACCATGGTGTAGTCACCCAAGACCACGTTCTCTGCATACTTCTGGTCTCCATTGCTTCCCTCTGATTGTCCCACTGCTTACTTTTTTGGATTCTATAAAAATTGCCACCATTCCCACTTGATGACAGTCTATGTGGCCTTGTCTGCTGCTGCATTTCCATAATGATTATATGGCTCCTATGCTGATGTAGATGCTCTTAGAACATTATTTGTCTATAAAACACCAAATGACAACCGTTGAGCCATAATGTTCATTTTTTTCAGCTAAAAGAAACAAACAAGAGGGGAAGATATTTTTGCCACAGCTAGTAGGCATTAGAGGTCAGACTGAAATTCAGACATTCTAGTCAATGTAAATAAGCCTCTATAGGACAAAGAATGTATCTCATTCATTTTAATCCAATAGAACAGAATCTGTAAAACAAGGTTCAAAATAGAATATACTTGCTAAGAGAATTAGTTAATGAATGATTGACACATCAGTGGCTACAGCATTCAGACTTAAGGGGCTTTGAGGATTAAAGGAAAACCTTGTTCAAGGGTTCAGAGTCTAGCTCATTTGAAGTTCCAAACAAAAGAACTGGTGAAGAAGTAGAAGCTGAGAAGAAAAAGAAGAAGAAATACATGAGCAAGGTCCCCGAGGAGGTGGGAAGGAAAGGATGGACGGTTGAAAGGAAGAGACGGACTTTGAAAATAAAGAGAGAAATGTTTTCATCCTGCCAGTGAAGGAAAGAATATTCAATCCAGCCTCAGAATAATCTAGAACATCTGTCATTCTTTTCTCTTTCAAATAAAGACTTCATTCAATTGTATCACACTTACATCAGCCTAACACTCTGTGTTCACCTGAGTGTCATGTGAGGAAAATAGTTTGATAGCCACATCATTCCTACATTCAAAGTGGGGGAAACATTTGGATTCCCACGATGGCCTGATAGCTTCACTTCCAGCAAAGAAAGCTGGAGGAAAGACAATGTTCAACACGACGGGTACTTTTGAATAAACAAATAGTATTAGTAATTAAGTGGAAAGGGCAAGGTTGGCATATCTTTACTTGATTCAGAAAGTCAGCAAATTTAAAAAGTGTAATCACTGGCTTAAAACTTCAAATCCAATAGGTGTGCATTCATATTACATGTCTCCCCCTCCCCCCAACCAAAGGAATGGTTTAAGAGATACCCGCTCCGAGGATTGTAAACTTACCTGCTACAAAGAGAAAGTTGTCTCTGCGTGAATCAGCAAAATAAGTTTGGGAGAAGGTTCTGTCATCTGGGAAGCATCTGGAAAGCATCAAAAGCCTTCTGAAACCTTTCTACATTTTCCCTTCCCACACTTGTCACACCACCCCACACAGGCGACGAGACCCAGGGTGGCCACTTTCAACACTGAGCGGAAGCCAAGTCATCTCTTTGACTCCACCGTGAACTCCAGATCGCCACAATCCAGATCATGGCCAGTGCTAGACATTCCTTTGTTATCGCAGGAGCAGAGCAAGTGCAGTAGAAAGGCTGGATGAAGCCATCATTAGCGAGCTTCAAGACTTGGCTAGCAGTTACCCCTGACGCCCAGCACAGGGCTGTCCTAAGTCTCAGGAAAGCAGGGAAGGAGTCACCACACTTCTTGAGAACATTGTACTGAGCTGCACTGTGTGGCAAGGTTATACTTACCTCTGCAGAACAGAAAGTAATCACCGTGCAAAACAAGCCACAGGCAGCCCAGGTTTCCAGGGATAAGACCCCATTTCCAAAAGTGTCTTTCAGTACTTACTCCTCTGGGAGCCACGGACATCCCTGCCCCAACCATACTGATGATTGTAAAGCTGGCACCCCCCAATACCCTCTGCAACTGTTTTTTCTTGCCTTCATTATCTTAACACATTTTTAACTCTACATCTAATTAATTTGTTTTCTTCACTGTCCTGCTCTCTGAAATAGACTAGGCCTATCCTTTTTGCTCCACTTTTACACAGATTCCATTTTTCACATTTAACAACATACACACAAAACATTAAGTAGCATAGTGTGAGAATCTTTGGCAGAGTTTGCTCTGCCTTATTTAAAAAAAAAAAACTTGCTACCAAATCAATCCTTCCCAGACGAGGACAGAAAAGTAGTGAAGAGTGGGCATTTGCTCTGTCATGGATTTTTTCATGACCTCCCCTTAGATAGAGAAGTAGGGGTTTGATTGGTCGGATCATGGACAATTCTGAAGCCTGTTACTTTGTTATTTTCTTATTTTTATTTTTTATGTTTTTTCCACCAACTTTATTAGCATATAATATACATACCATACAATTTAATAGTTCAATCTTATCAAGAATAGTTATATAATCATCACCACTATCCGTGTTAAAACATTTTCTTCACTCTTGTACTCATCATTATTAACTGCCCAACCTCCCCCTGTCACAGACGAAGGAACCATTAATACAGAAGCTGTTTCTGTAGGTTTGCCTGTCCTGAATTTCATATACAGAAAAATATTTTAAAAAACAAACAATTAATAATGATAACAAAGTAGAACAGATTTATAAAACCTCAAAGCAGAGAATATTAAAAACTAAAGTAAATTTAAATGGATCCTAAGGAAGATCAAATGATGGGGTGATAAAGTTTAACCTTACTGCATCTGCATCAATCCAATGCACTTTCCAATGCACTCTGCATGGTAGCAAGGCTATTCTCGTGGTCAGAGGGGAGTCAGGAGGGGATTAATGAGTCTAAAGAGAGACCAAATGAGAAGATACTACCCTTTGACATAACACACCTGCCACAACACACTTTGTAATGCTCCATGTGTGATAACACGACTATTCTCATCTCTCAACTAAGGTAGGAGGGGATTTTTCCAAAGGCTTCATCCGTGTGTGACCCTGAAAAAGGATTTGGCACTTACACTGCCATCTATAACCTTCTGCAAACCTGGTGCTCACCATTTGAGCTCTGATGCCACCCCCTCCTTTAGGTTTGCTTTAATTTTTTTCTGAGGTGAGTTTTTCAGTGCCATTTCATACCCCCCATTCTTTGTTCTCTAGGATTGGAGGGGAGGCATGATTTCATTTGGGACATGGACCTGGTTGTATTTATTCAGATCTATACACCATGGATTTTCTTGAATACAATCTTCCAGAAAACAATCCCTTTTCCCACAACCAGAGCACAAAACCTGGATAACTTCACTCTCACTTACTCTTATAAAACATTGCAGAATACTTTACTTTCCATTTGGAGATGTGCTTGAGACCTAGAACCATTTGGAGATACTCATGACAAGGTTTCTGCTCTCCCACAATGTCCTTTCTGATTTAACCAAAAGTTGTATTGGCATATACTTCACTTATCTTACAAGTCAACCGTCTAATCACATTAAGAAGATTTTTGCAATGATTACCACAAGTAATTTCATACGTTTCTTCTCATACTCATTGTTTGTGCCCTATTTCCCACTCACACACCCCCATTTTCCCCTGCCATGCTCTTAGGCTATTATCAATCTATTTACTGTTTATAAATCTACCTATCTTGAACAGCATATGCAGAAAAATGATACAAAACTCAAACAGGAAGCTTACAAAGAAGCCAACAAAAATGCCTACATATAACACAGAAAAACATCAAAGAGAAGGCTGAGCCCTGGTGGCATAATGGTTGTGCACAGGACTGCAGCCCACTGGGATGGAGGTTCAATTCCAGCAGTGGCTTCACAGGAGCAAAGACTGGGCCTCTTACTCCCACCACCAGAGGACAGTGATGCCCAAAAAAACAAAAAAAAATCAAAGAGAAAGTATTAAATATTAAAAACTTAAATAACTTTAAATGAGTCGAAAAGGAAGACCAAATGATTAATATTACATTTTAACCTAAATACATCTGTCTTAATCAACTTTACAATGCTCTTTGTTTAATAACAAGGTTAGTCATATTTCTTGATTATGGTGGCTGATTAACTGGCTTACTTTGCAATTTAACTGGGCATATGCATACACACAAGTTGTACTCAACATCCCAAGAAATCATGTAATCTAATCCAATTGGGTCAGACACACAAGACACACAATGTTGGAAATTAAAATCCATTATTATTATTGGTAGACAGTAAACAGTAAGCAAAACATTACTTACAGAAAGCAAGCTGTGAACCATAGAAACATTTGGTGTGAGTGAGTCACCTCTGCCCCTAGGAGTATTCCACTTAGAAAGAACCTACTAAAGTCTAAAATCAAGATTGTTCACCCTTCCTAAGTCACTCATGTCCATTTCTCTGTCACTGGATGGACACACCATAGACCAGGCTTCAGAAAACTGTTAATGATATCACTCATTATCAGTAGGGCTGTTCTTGGATCCAGTCAGGTACAGTGATGGAGTTTTGCTTTTCTCTCTCTCTCTCTCTCTCTCTCTCTCTCTCTCTCTCTCTCTCTGTCTTTCTCCCTCTTTCCTTTTTTGTGCTTTTCTAGGCCAGGACTGGGTCTCCATGCTTGTTGTTCTAACTCTTAACCAACAACATTAGGACAATCCTGGTCCACTGCAAGGACTCAGACAACATTTCAAACATTTTGAGATATGTTTTAAAGGGACTGCTTATTCCACGATACTCACCTTCCAGACATGATTGCTGAAGACAAATTGGTGCATAAACAAATGTGGTGAAGAAAGCTGATGGTGCCCAACTATCAAAAGATATAATGTCTGGGGTCTTAAAGGCTTGCATGTAAACAAGCTATCATCTAGCTAGGAAGCAGTAAAGCCCACATGAAAGAAGCACACCAGTCTGTGCAATCATGAAGTGTCTAAGAGATCAAAGAACAGAAATTCATATCTTTGTGTGCTCACCATCCAAATATGATTGCTGAAGACAAATGGGTATGTAAACAAATGTGGTGAAGAAAGCTGATAGTGCCTGCCTATCAAAAGATATAACATCTGGGGTCTTAAAGGCTTAAAGGTAAACAAGCCTCCATCTAGCAGAGAAGCAACAAAGCTCACAGGGAGGAAGCACATCAGACTGTATGATCTTAAGGTGTTGATGGGATCAGGCATCAGGCATCAAAGATCCAAAACAAAAAAATCAAATGGATGTGAGTGAGGGGGAGTGCAGATCGGGGGTGCAAAGATAGACAATTGGACATCCCCTTACAGAAGGGTTGTGGGGAGAAGACGAGCCAATCAGGGTGCAGTGTAGCAATGATGAAACATACAACTCTCCTCTGGTTCTTAAATGCTTCTCTTCGCCCTGCCCCTCCCCAACTATCATGATCCCAATTCCACCTTACAAACCCAGCTAGACCAGAGGATGTACAGTGGTACCGATAGGAACTGGAAACATAGGGAATCCAGGATGGGTGATCCCATCAGGACCAGTGGTGAGAGTGACATTACCAGGACGGTGGAGGGAAGATGGGGTAGAATGGGGGAAACCAATTACAAGGATCTACATACAACCTCCTCCCTAGGAGATGGACAACAAACAGTGGGTGAAGGAAGACATTAGACAGTGTAAGACAATAGTAATAAATTATCAAGGGCTCATAGGGAGGAGGGAATGGGGAGGAAGGGGAAAATAAAAAACTGATACCAATGGCTCACGTAGAAAACAAATGTTTTGAGAATGATGAGGGCAACAAATGTACAAATGTACTTGACACAATGGATGAATGTGTGGATTGTGATAAGAATTGTACGAGCCTCCAATAAAACGACTTTTTTTAAATGACTTTCTTTTAAAAATAAATAAATAAAGGAACTGCTTACAGAAAAGTGGGAATGTGTTTGGGAAGGAATAAGAAATTTTGACTTTTCACTGTAACATCCTCTGTTATATTTGAAGTTCCTTTTGTTCATTTGAATATACATATGATTATGATAATAATTCAAAACAAGGCAAACTAAACTCTTCCAAGGAACCTCACAATATTTTCCTTAGCATTTCACATTAAGTAACATGTTCATTATGTAAAACAGATAGTTGTGATGTGAAATGACTTGGCATGACTCTTCGACCAATAATTAACTCCCACCAGATGACTGGGTAAAAGACTCTAATGTGGAAATTGGTTAGATTTGCCGTTTTCATATCTCTGAGCAAACCATTCCAGAGGTTAGGAGAGAGGAATCCCACAACCATCATGGCATTTATACAATTTTATGTCAACTTGAAGATATATAAAAAGTGTTTGAGGTGGAGTTTAGCCTGTCAATCAGATCGCAGCCTGATGGTAGCTCCTGTGGACACAGCCTTCTCATAAGAAGGGCCATGGGAAATCCCGCCCCCCTACCTTCACCTTCCTGATGGCTGACCTTATTGCTGCCAGAGCGCTGGACATGCATCCACCTCCATTGGATCCACAAGATTTTGCACCCACTGGCCTGTGACATTTCTGCAGTCGGTGTAATTGAATGAGTCAGAAGAAGGATTTAAGGACTTGTATCGGACTTGTGGACTTGTGTTGGACTGGGCTGGGATGTTTTCTCGATATACAATTCTTTTTTTTGGGGGGGGGGTGACATCACTGTCCTCTGGTGGGAGTAGGAGGCCCAGTCTTGCTCCTGGAGAGTTACTGCTGGATTTGAACCGCCATCCCAGTGGGCCACAGTCCCACACACAACCACTACACCACCAGGTTCAGCCTCAATATACAATTTTTTCTTGGTTTAAAGCACTTTTTTACACATACATGAGTGTCTCTGGACTTGTTTCTCTAGCTAACCCAGACTAACACAGTCATCAAGAATGAAGAGCCACCAGAAGAGCACATGTGAGATTGCTGCTAAGTGGTGGAGGTACCAGAGGCACCAGAGGCCACAGCATCAAAACTATGAGGCAGAGTACTGAGATCATGAGGCAGAATGGCAGGTGGATTTCCTAGCCCCTGGAAGAAAAAAGTAAAGAACCACGTGGCTGAGAGGCTGAGGAATAGAGAGAAATTCCTGCCAGTATGACTGAGAAGACCCAACTACCTTAATGTACTATAGACACAAGAACTATATCCCTACCCTTCTATACTCTGTGAGTTTCACTAATAAATCTTCATATTGTGAGTATTGTCTGTGAGTTCTGTGTGGCCATTGCAACAAACCGTTGAGAAATAGAATGTCCCGGGATGGAGATCTGGTGTCAGACTAGGTTATAAAAGAATAGAGGACAGATGTGTATAAGAAAGAGCTTTATGGGCTGAGCTCGGATGGTGTAGGGATTGTGCACAGGACTGCGACCCACCGGGTTGGAGGTTCAAATCCAGCAGCAAGGCTGGGCCTCCTACTCCCACCACCAGAGGGCAGTGATGCCCCCCCCCCAAAAAAAAGAAAGAGCTTTATGTGAAAGAGTAATTGTATACTAAGAAAACATCCCAGTCTGGGCCAGATCAAGCCTATAAGCACTGGCATGAGTGTCCACATGCTTCCTCCAGGTCCTGGACTCTGGCTCTCCATCTGTGTAGCTCCATGTGGCTTATCAACAAGAATATCTCTTAGAGAGAGCATGTGTCCTAACTTCCAGGGAGGAAGACAAGAATTCCCAGAATCCTAAGACCATGCCCACACTGAAGCCTCATTGGCTATGACCTGATTGACAGGCTAGACCCCACCTTCTCTCAAGTCAACAGTAGATTATGTAACTGCCACACATATCTGGTTTCTTCTTTATAGCAATTGGCCTTGGACTGGGGTCGGCTTGAACCCTCCTTCTCCTTTGAGTAACCAGAGGTGGTCCCTGTGCCATTTATTCACAGAGTATATCCAATAAGGGCCGATCAAAAAGAATTGCCCTGTTCTATTTCAGGGAATCAATGAACATCCTACTTGGCAATATAGTGTGTTGGTGATACATGACCACATGTCTAGGCCATGATTCTCAGTAGTCTGGCAGATTGCATGTGCTAAGTCTCCGTTTTGTGATTTGATGTAAGCAACCAGTCCATTGAAAGTGGTGCTGCCAGGGGGTGTGGCCTACATCCCAAACATCTGGCAAGGCTGCGATTCCTGCACCTGGATCCCTAAGCTCTTATTGTCAGTTGGGGGTATGAGCCAGCACCCTGTCACGTGACCTGCACATCTGGGAATTTGCCCTCTCCCAACAATAAGTGAGTCAGGAGAAGCCTCCTGCCTCTGATGTGTATCCCAGAGATTGGGGACTTTCCAGCCTCCACCACTGTGTGAGAACTCTCTTTGAAATAAATGTCTTTATATACACATATGCATACTTGTGCACGTGTGTGTGTCTCACTGGTTTTCCTTCTTTAGGGAACCCAGCCCCAAACAGGAAAATATTTTCATTGTAATTCATATGGAACTGTAAAATTCTTCAATGTCTTAGATCTCAAAGCAGAAAAAGAAGACTGAAAAGAGCCACAGTCACCAAAGAGGCATTTGGGAGATTTTCAATGCCTTTGCCCCCTTACAGTGACATCTGAGAGACATGAATTGAAACAGCAGGGCAAAAGATACTTTGAATTTTATGATTTGGTGTTACCCTGAAGGTTTACGATGTCATTTCTTTTTGATGCACTGTTGTCTTTCTCTACAATTGTTCTCCTAGTCAAGGAGCTGATGATAAAGTAAACTGTGGTAAAACAGAAATGACACAGAAAATGCCAAGAAAATGACGTAGTCTTGCAAATTGCCTTTGAGAAAGCACCATACATAACCTTTGCCACTAATCATGTGGGGTGAATTATTTTAAATATTAGGACTGAATTAATACTCTCCTACATCATCACAGGGCAGGTGGCCAAGTCGCCCCAATTTTTAAATCTCTTTCAAGTAAATAAAATCCATCCCATTAAAGCACTGAAAAAGGAGACTGTCCTGAATATAGTTAAATTTTAAAACTCAAGTAACTGAGAAGCACTGAATTTAATCATCGCTCAGAAATGGTTAAACTAAATTGAATGCATCCAGAAAACAAGAACCTTGAAATAGCAATCAAAGTGAAGTATGCATAAAAGAAAGAAATGAGCATTTGAGAAATCTCTAGAATAATAATTCTACTCTCTACTAAAAGTCTGAGGTTAAATTTTTAACTCACAGAGAAAGTGGCAAAAATGGCTTGTCCGAAGTTTGTATGATGATACAATGTTTGTATATGTTTTGCAAAATGGAAAAAGACATCAGCATTATTAACAATGCTGGAGACAGAAAATGAACCATTTTGTATACAAGAAGACTTAATGAAAAAACCTAGAATTTATTTCCTACCTATTTTAATAATTCACTGAGTAGGGACAAAGGTTTCCTTCTGCAAATAAATTCTTTTTTTAATTCATAAGCTTCCAACAATCTTACCCCTGGACTTTGGAATCTGGTTAAATGGTGTGTGTTCAGATTTACAGGCTAACATGGACAGAGAAGCATTGTTCCAGCCCGTCCCTTGAATTTTCCTTAGTTTTTTAGTAACAATTGCAAAAACTGCACTGTTCTGTTTCTTCCACTCCGTGCTGCTTAGATGGCCCTTCTCCTGTAAGAAGATGACATGATCTGGCTTTCAATCTGCTTCCCTCGATATTGAATGACTTTTTTTCTGAACCTGTTCATCTTCTGATATATATAGCAGACCAAGTTGTTAGGGAGCCCCTTGTTTGCAGGCACTGGAGTGACTTAGTGAGATACTCATTGAGTTACTGACCCAGCAGGTCAGCAGCTTGAGGCACTCTGCAGAGGAAGGGGAGGCTGCCTCTTCCTGTGAAGGTTCAAAGTCTCAGAAACACACAGGGGCAGTTCTACTCTGTCTGATAGGCTCGAGAGGAGTCAGAACGGACTGGATGGCAGTGAGTTTGTGACAGGAGCTGATGAAGTTATGTTATTAGGTTAGGCTGAAAACTATACTATGATGACAGGCAAAATTTTTGTGCAAATTAATTGAACTACTTTGACAAACAGCCAGGTGCTAACTACCAAAGATAAGCTCATAGTTTGTCTTGAATAAAAAATTCAAGGGGCCAGATTGACTGATTAAAGAAGGATGAAGTCTGTTTCTTTGGAAAATCTTGGACTAGTGGTTATTTTCCGAAGCTAAGGATCCTGGAACTATGAATATAACTTCTCTCAGGGAATGAATGTTGAAACCTGTGGCAGCCTGAAATGCTTGTTAGGTGACCACCCAGATTTACTACTTGTCGAGTGGAATTAGGAGAAATTCAGTGATAAAGAGAGGGATGGCATATGGCCACTGACCCGTGGACTTGGTTCACAGGAAATAGAAAAGACAAGAGCGGGTTGACGGGTCTGAAGTTCATGCCCTAGCATGAGAGGGGTAGGTGTTTTGATAATTTGTGATGGGACCATGGTCTAAAGGGAAGGTGACCACTGGATACCCTGATGAGGCTAAGTGAGACAGCCCACATTGAGTTAACCAGAACCCTATCAGAGGAAGAGAATCTATTTGAGCCTGTGAACTGGTGCATATTGCTTCTGACTTTATGAACAGCCTGTCCTGATTAACCTTTACTTATTGATACGCACTTCACAAGGTTCCAACTGGAATAAAGATTCTTTACATTGAAAGATATGATTGTTTCCTCAGAGCACTGGGTTGATGTAAGTGGGCGACATGAAAATTGGATACCCAAAATTGGGGGGATAGAAACACGAATTCGTTGGCTTACAAACTCTCATAGATGGGGGTATATATATTCATAGGATCATAGAATCAAGGTGTAGATCTTATGTAACTTCAATTGTAAGGCATAGGATTTTTTTTGTTTTGCTTTGTTTACTTACAGAATGTTATTTTTAAATGATGGTGGCACATGTTGATTGTATGCATTTTAGTTTTATTCTGTTAGGTATAAATATGATTTTATTGTTTATTGAAAGTTACATGTGGTTAGTTATGTAAAAGTGTGAAATTGACATGGGGTGGTCTGCAGCAGTCATGTACTCCTGAGTCATTTTCATGATTGGGAGTCTAGGGGTGGAGTCTGGCCTGTCCATCTGGAGATAGCCAGTAAAGCCTCTGAGTGGGCATGGCTTTCTCCTAAGAATTCTGGGAAGTCTTGCAGTATTTCCCAACTGGAGAAGAGAGACTTGACTCAGTCTCTAGGAGTCAGTCTACTGACAAGACAAGACAGTGATATGCTGATAGATCCTGAGTCCTGGAACCTGAAGGAGCTGAAGGAGAAGCCACATGGGCTTGCCCTGATGGAACCAGACCTCTGGGGCTAGAAAAGCCACATGGAGACCCCTGAGAGTGCCGAGGATGTTCTATCGCCACTGGATACACAAGACTCTGCATCCACTGGCCTGTGATTGTCCTGGTGTCATTGCATGTGCTTCATGAGTCAAATGGAGACTTTATAGATTGGTATCGGACATATGGGCTAATATCTGACTTATGACCTTGGACTGGACTGAGTTGGGATGCTTTCTCAATGTTCCATTCCTCTTGCATATAAACCTTTCCTTTATATCCAAAAATAAAATTCACAATGACAACATATAGCATGTGATTCAGACAAAAATTATCTTTCTACAAAAATAATAGGGGATAGGGCTGAGCCCCGGTGGCATAGTGGTTGTGCGTGGGACTGCGGCCCACTGGGATGGAGGTTCAATTCTGGCTCCCAGGAGCAAAGGCTGGGCCTCCTACTCCCACCACCAGGGCAGTGATGCCTAAAAAAATAATAATAATAAAAAAAAATAATAGGGGATAAATTGATTGAATTTTTTTTTAATTACATAGGAGGAGGAGAGCAGGGTGGGGACCTAAGGCCCACTGGTGGGTAATTGGTCACCCTTTTACAGGGGAGACACGGGGGGGAGACAGACCAGTTGGGGGGCAGCCAGGCAGTGATGATGCATACAAGTTTCCTCTGATTCCTGAAGCCTTCCTCCCTGTCCCCCAACCATCATGGTCCCAACTCTACCTTGCA
>PVJH01023262.1:0-35121 GCA_004026705.1 Nesogale talazaci | reverse complement strand
CCCAGACCCATAGCACAAAGGCCCTTCGCCACCCAGCCCCCTCTCCCCTTTCTGACCTGCCTGGAGAGACACTGTGAAGGCCCATTGAAGCTTCCAGCCTGGGGCCATCAGGGCAAGGCCTGTAGCTGCTGGAGGAGGCCTGTGGGGCAGGGGGGAGGGGGCCCGGTCCTTAGGAGCAGGACGATCACTGTGTCTTTCTCCCTTGCCACGTTCACGACAGGAACAATAGCCCCCTGGTGGCAGCCCTTCCAGCTCCTCAAGCCTGAGCCTCAGTGAAAGGTGGAGGGCCAGGAAGCGAGCGTTGCCTAGAAGATGGGTCCCAGGGCGCCAGCTTCCCCCTTAGACCTAGGGGACAGGGCGACTTGGGAAGCAGACCTGTCGAGGTGAAGCAGTGGTTCTCAGGTAGAGGGATCTTCGGGGGGCCCCTGAGACGGAGGCCTGAGGTTTCCTGCTTGTGGCTGATGCCCCTTCTGGGCCCGAGGTCCACAGGCACCTCCCCTTTTCTGCTTCGGGCACCCCAGCTCTCTCCGTCACTCATCGACCTCTCTCGCCCCCAGTCCACTGTTTAGGAAGTGGCCGACCGTGCCCTCCTTGTGGGGGTGGGGACGGGTGCAGGAAGGTCCTGGGTGCCTCTGGCAGGAGCCTGGGTTGAGGGGGCTTTCTTCATGGCTGCACAGGGAGCCAGCAGGCTCCTCTTCGGCCAGCTGTGCTCATTCAGCCTCTGCCGCGCCCTGAGATGGACCCTGGGCCCTCAGAGTCAGAGTGAGACTCCAGCAGCTCAGCCCTCGGCCCTCCCTAGCTCTGTAAAAGAAGCCTCCTCCGCCTCTCTTCGAGACGGGTTTTGGAATGAAAGCTTCTACTTTTCACCACTCCCCTCGACAGGCAGGACGCTGGCACATCCACACCTCGGGGCCTGGGCTCCCCCTAATCTGTGCCAGTGGTTTCCCAAGGCCTGGGGAGAGGGTGTGGCCCCTGCTGGGCCCCCAGGCCTGTCCTCCTAGCTGCCCTCTGGGGCCAGGACTTGAAACCCCATCCCTGAGCTACATGCTCCATGACCCTGTCTGGGTCCACTCCCTCTTGGTCCCCAGGCTCCTCAGGACCCCGGAGCAGGAGGTAGGGTCTCCCTGGAAGACCCCCTTGGCTCTGGGGGCCCGGCCCCACCTGTCCATGCCGGTGTTGGGGCACTCAGCACCCAGCCTGGGGCACACACCCCTTGAGTGCCCTCGGCCTCCCGTAGCCCCCTGCCCGCCCCCTTGATGCTGCACGGGCCTGCCCCAGCGGGGGTCGGCGAGTCATGTGTTCTGCCCTCAGTTAGCCACTGTTCTACAGCCTGGTTCTGCGAGGAGCCGGGGGTCCTCCCGTCCTGCCGCCCGTCCCCTAGGCTCCCTGACTCCATTAGTTCTGACACCGTGAGTCTCCGAGACGTGCTGTGGTCTCAGCAGTGCACCTGTTTTGTACATGATTGTGTAATTTAAAAAGGTATATAAATATAAATATATATATATGAGCTGTGATCGTATGACTGTGGATAAAATCCGGAACTGTGTCAACCCGCTGACTTTTGTCATCTCCCGTCTCAAATGCTTTCAGTCCTAGGTGTTCTACAACCTTCTCAGAGCCCCTCGGGGATGGGCGGTGGGGCCGAGGGTCTGGGGGTCCCGGGCTGGGTCTTGTTTCTGGGGGCCCCCGAGGCTCTGGCTTCCTAGTGCCCTGGTAGCTAGAGACCGCGCGCTAGCCAGGCCACCTGGGGCTATGGCCTCACACTTGGCATTGATCCCTGAAGAGTTTGGGTTTGGAAAGCTAGGTTCTAAAACGAAGGTACACTCTCCCTGGCTGCCCAGGGCTGGCTCTCCGGGGTGGAACATCATGCCAGACCACACCTTCTGGTGTCCTGCCTGGCCTCTGGAGATATTTCTATGTGGGACCCCTGGGAACGCCCCCCCCCCAGGAAGGTTTTTCAGGAGAGTCAGGGGGCTCAGAGCTCTAACTTCTCAACTCTGTCCAACTAGGCTCAGACCCTGCCTTGGCCTCTGCCCACAGCCCTGTCCAGCCCTGTCCTGCCTCCATCCCTGCTCCAGCCTGCCCAGCCTGAGCTTGATCTCTGGGACAGGCCAGGAGCCCCAGGGCCAGCCCTGACTCAGCCATCAGTCCCACCCCGACTTCTACCCACGGCCCCTCATCCCTCGGAGCCCACCCTGACTCTCACCCATGACCTCTAATCCCTCCCTGCAGCCCCCTGAGAGGGCCCTGACTGAAGCTTCTGCCTCAAAGTCGCTGTCGGACAGTTACCCAAGACCCCTGCTCGCTCAGACTCAGGATGCCTTGGAGGGAGGGTGAGAGGGAGGGTGGGTTCCGCTGGATTTTGGATACCTTCACCACCCCCTTCCTGCCTCTTATTGTTCTAAGTGCCAGATGAGTGGAGGCAGATTCATTGATGAGCCCATAGGGCAGAGTCGAGCTGTCCCACGGGGTTGGGGGGGGGAGGTGTTACGGTTCCCAGGTTGTACTTTTAATTTTTAATTTATGAACTTGGCCCTGCTGTACTTTTTACAGGAGCAGATGGCCAGCCCTGGCTTCTGCAGAGCCGGTGTGCCGACTCGAGCCTGCAGCCTTTGGTTAGTGGCCAAAGGCCACTACTGTGCCGCCAGGACTCCATCCCAATTTCCTCCCCCCTGTCCGCCCATCTCCATTCTCTGAGTCAAGAAAGGCGGCCTTGTCTGATGGTGCAATGGATCCTGTTCCGCTGAGGATCAGGAAAGACGTAGTCTAGGTGGGTTTCTGAAGAGGAAGAGGGACTCTCCGTCTGCTGCCAGCACCCTGGGTGGGGGGCACTGGAGGGGTGTGTGCTCACCAGGGGACAGCGGGCAAATCTGCTCATCAGGGAATGGTGCCATCCGGCCCCCCACACCACACCTCTTAGCCTCTCCCTGCCCCCCTCCAAAGGCAGTCCCACCTGAGGAACTCGAGCAGGTGGCTCCAGGGACTGGCTGGCTAGAGACAAAACCAGTTCAGCAGAGGCATGCATGCCGGGGTCTGGCTGGGGTCCAGTCTGCCCCCTCCTTGGGCGTAAGTAGACAGTGGAACCCAGCAGGACGCAGGTGGGGGGAGGGCTGCCTCATCTGCTCAGTCCAGTCCCACTCAACTGATGCCAAGGGCCTGTTTGCGCACCGTCAGGGGTAAACTTACTTCTGGAGAACAATAGAAAGGCTGGAGGCAGAAGGCAGCTTGGAATAAGCTTTAACCCTCGGCGCCCTCAGCTATCGCTTCTCCTGTCTCCCAGAGACCGTCCTCTGAGGCCCAGGGTGGTGGGGCCCAGGGACACCGTCCAGATACCCGAACAGGAAGTGGAGGAGCCTGCCCTTGGGGAGCGAGTGGTGTGGGCCCCGTCGCGGCTTCTGCCACCGCTGGGCTGTGTGAGTGTGGCCGGTCACGTAGCCCCGCCCAGCCTTGGCTTCACAACGTGGCCTAACCCCTCCCGCAGGGTTTCCATGGGAGGAACGCCACGGATGTGTCTGGCACAGAAAAGCTGGGGCCGGGACAGGCACGTTGCTCCATCGAGTCCAGGTGACGCCCACGGGGCGGGAAGCCCATCCCATCCAGCACACACACAGAGGACACACACCTTGCCCCCTGTGCCGGCACGCTCACACCCCACACGGGGCTCACAGCATCCTGAATGTGCCGTGGAGGCCTTCAATCAGTCCTCATTTCAAACCCCTGCCTCGGCCAGCCCTCTCTCCCACACCACCGTGGGGGCCAGCTCCCCCGGTTAGGGAGCAGAGATGAGCTCTGCGCCACCTCAAAGGAGGGCCAGCCGCTGCCCCCAGGAGAGCAAGAGGAGACGGAGGCGGACCTGCCTCCACTTCAACACTGCCTGGAGAGCCTTCCTCCGGCCCAGGCCCACCTCCCCAACCAAGCCTCATGGCCACCTCCCCTAGGCAGCCTTCTCAGGGACATTTCAGCTCCTGTGACCACACCCCAGCGCAGACACCCATGCGGGGACACAGATCCATTCTTTAGCATTCTTTATTATCCTTTCATGGGGCTCCCCCAATTACCCAACTCAGGTGCGTACGTCCCGCAGCCCCGTCCCACGGGGGTGCAGCATGGAAGGCGGTGGACGTGGCAGGGAGAGAGAGAACACTGGGCTGGGGGAGCCAAGAGTCCTGGCTGGGTCACCACCAGGTTGAGCGGCCCCGGCCAGGTCACTGCCATCCTGTTAGGCTCTGCTTGGGCCATCCCTGGGTCCCAACCTGGGGCTGGAGGGTAGTCCTTCTCTGGGGGGGGGGGCGAGGGGGGGCGCAGTGACTACTTAGAACAGCCCCACCGTATGTGGGGCCACCCCGGTGGCCTGGCAGGTATGCAGTCAGGACTTTGGGGGCAGCATGCTCACCCTGGGGTCCCTGGTTCCAGAAAGCATGCCAACAGCCCTGGGAGCCTAGGCCGCCCCCTCCCTTGCTTTGGCCTGTGGGCACGCCAGCAGCCTCCCCTCTCCACTGCTGCGCAGGGCCAGGCAGGGCAGGGCAGGCAGGAGGGGAGCTCTCAGATGGGGTGCACAAACTGGTAGACCAGGCGCTGGGAGACATCCGGCTTGCGGATGATGCCCTTCTTGTAATACTGGCGGATGGATCGGCTCAGTTTGTCGTAATTCATGGCCGGGCGGTTCTTCCGGATGCCCCACAGCCGGGCCACCTGGGCCGAGTCCTCGATCTTGAAGATGCCTTCCCGGAAGCAAGAGGAGCCCAAGAGAGCAGGCCCAAGGCGGGCCGGGGAGGAGAGGGGTGGGAGAGAAGAGACCGGTTAAGCTCCTGCCAGAGTCAAGGGGACCAGCCCCAGGGCTTCCCTCTGCTCAGGGGAGCGGTTTGGGGGGGATCGGGGGTCAGGGCGGATGGCCGGCAAGAAGGCCACACTTCCCCCTGGTGACACCTTGCCATCCCTGCCTGGGGTTACAGATTGTGTTGTGTCATGGAAGAGATATGCCCCGTCAATCGTGACCTGTCTGCCTGCAAAGTGTCAATGAACAAAGGACTGCCAACGGCGCGCCGGACCAAAGCCACGGCCTTGCCAACGGCCCCACCAGCTTGTGAAAGCAAGACAAGGACAGAGACAAGGATTGAGGCCTGTCAACTTCACGTATTGGTCAAGGATATGAAAAGCCTGACGGACTGCCTAGAACAGGGGTCCTCAAACTTTTTAAACAGGGGGCCAGTTCACTGTCCCTCAGACTGTTAGAGGGCTGGACTTTAGATAAAACCAACCAAACAAACAATGAACAAATCCACTGCGGGCCAGGGGATGAGTCCGCTGCTAAGCAGGACAGGCAGCGGTGGCAAAAACACCCAGTGGGCCGGATAAATGTCCTTGGCGGGCCACACGTGGCCCGAGGGCCATGGTTGAAGGACCCCTGGCCTAGAAGAACAAATAAATCTGCCTGGGAGGAAGTATAGCCAGAAGGCTCCTTGGAAACAGAGATGGCCAGACTTGAGCTCATTCTGTAGGTCAGGAGGTAGCGTGTCGGTGAAGAAGGGGCCGCTCAGAGACGGATTGGCTGGGTGACTGCAACAGTGGGCTGGAAGCAGAGATGGAGATGATGGTCTGGGGCTCACGCAGACCGGTATAAACCGTGCCATTGGGAGCGTGACCCAGCTCAGCAGCTGCCTGCAGCCACAGCAGCAGGAGACCAGCAGCAGCCTGTCCTTGGGGGTGGGTTGCCTTTGCCCTGGGGATGAGGTCAGAGTCCTGCAGGCCCTCTCTTTGTGCTTAGCAGCCTAAGGCAGGCCCCCTACCCCGCCCACCCGGGACTCCTCGTGTGTCTTGAGCCCATCTCTTTTGAAGTATAGAAGAGATGAAAGCCAGGTAGAGAAGAGATGGAGGGAATGGACGCCAGGCACAGGGGAATCTCCGAGGAACCGCAAAACAGAAGCTGAGCGCCGAAGGACCTTCTGCCGGGACTGACAGAAGAACCTTCCGCTAGAACAGGCGCCCCGACACCCAACCGCCAGCCCCCCCCCCAAATGCAGGAGAACACGCTGCCGTTTGTGAAAGGCACCCACATGGTCCCTCAGACAGACTCTAGGACTTAGACGGAGGGCCGCCGCTCCAGCAGACACCGGATGGGGGCCAAGTGGCTTTGGGCTTGAGGGATGCCTACAAACCGGAGAAGCAGAGGGTGCCTACTAGAAAAATCCACGACGTCAAAGAGAGACTGGTTATCAGTGTCAGAGTGACGTTCTGATGGGGGTCCAGAAGAGAGTGAAGGGGGGGGGCAACAGAGGAAGCCTCTGCCGTCTCAGAAAAGACAACAGAAGGTGTTCGCCTGGTGGATACTCAATGAGGTCTGCAAGGAAGACGATCGTGTGATCAGATGATGGGGGAAGGACGATGGCTTTTATACAGGGACGGAGAACGTTCTGCCTTTATCTCCAAGTGTCTGCTGGAAGGTAGCGCTTACAAGGCAGCAGGACTGGGCTCTCTGGCTGGCGCGTTTTTCTGAGCACTTGTGAGCCCTGCGCTTTCTCCTCCCCACGCAGAGGGACAGAGTTAAAAAGGATCTGCGTGAAATGAAAACAGAAGACGAAGGTCTGAAAATGTCTGCTGGACATAAGTAAGGCCTTGGATCCTGGAATGGTCACCGAGGATGTGGCCAGGAAAATCTTTTAGGAAGGAAGGTAAGCCTCTGCCTGACGGATCTCACCGGCCATCACAGCAGAAGAACAAAGCATCTGTTTGAACAGCAGGGGACAGAGAAAGAACAACTGTCAAGAATGCTGTTGACCTCTGGGAATTCTACAGGCAGGAGACAGTCCAAAGTGGCTTTGTATCTATCACCTTCCAAGAAAAGAAAAGGATTCCCCCCCCACACACACACACACCAGCTCGGGGGTCAGTTCCTTGGAAAGAGCACAAGAAGCAAGGCCTCCTTTGCTTCAAAGGGGGGAGGTGGGGGTGGCAGACTCCGGGAGCTCAAAGGGCTGGACTAGTGTGTCCTCCATTTCACAGAGTCCGCCGATCTTTGCCAAGTTGGTTCCTGAAAACTTTGGGGCTGCCACGAAAGCACTGCCAGGGCTGCCACCCGAAGCGGAGGCCATGAGGCTTCTCTGCCCAAGGGGCAGGAGAACAGGGCTGCGGAAGTGGGGTTGCCACTCCCAGAAGCTGCCCCAAGCAGCGGGAGCAGAACCGCTGTTCCAGAATGTCTGGAAGGCGAGAACGTGCAGCTGGGGGACTGACGGGTCTCCACCGAGAATCCCAAGAGCCTGGCCGACATCCGGGGTCTGGAGGGCGGGGTCATGGCCTGGATCCTAAACTGACTCGACCTACCAGGTCCTTTCCAGGACACAATGTCTTCCACATCCCCTTGGCAATGTGTCTTATAGCCCAGGATCAAGGGTGGCCTTCGCAGCTCCCCTGAATCGTTCCACCATCCGCCAAAGAAGGGGTGGTCTCTCCGACTTGGGGAAACACTAGCCCAGATGGCTTCAGAGAGGAGGAGGCCTTCCAACCCCCGAGAATGGATGCTAGAGTCTTCCCATAGCCTGGGAGCTTGCTGCCCACGCTCCCTGGTTTCCTGCAGCCTCTCCCATCAACCATGGGACGTCTGCCTTCCCGGGGCCAGCGCTGCACTTCTGTACCCCTGAGGCAGGGCATGAGTGGTCTAGACTTCACAAGATCACAGAGAGAACCATTGACCCCCAGGGCACACTTTGCTTCTCAGTGTTTGAGAATTCTTACTTAGTGTTTGAGATGAGATTGTGTCCGTTCTATAGATAGATAGATGATTGATAGATAGATAGATAGAGAAAGTTGTGTAGCTGGACCATGATTCTCAGGGTTATGGAATCATCCCCGTGTGGTGATTGGATGTGATGGGGTGGCGGGGGGGGCGCGGAGTCCACTCAGAGGTGCCTCCGAAGAAAGAGCTGGCAGCCAACTTCTGAAAAGGTAGGATGGAGTGGTGTGACGAGGGACACGGATGCATGTAATGACAAGGCGTCACCGTGGCCCGCTGGCTGGCAGATGGAGCTCCATCTCTCTGCCCGGCCCCTGACCAGAACACAGGCAGGCTTCTCTGCTTCCCCGTGGCCTCTCTGCTGCCTTGCCCTCCCCACCGACAGCGCTCCCCGACGGGCACCCACTCACCCTTCTCCTTGTTGAGCCACCGGATGAAGCGGCCGTAGCTGTGGGGCTTGAGCAGCAGCTCCTTCAGGAACTGCCACAGGTGGATGGGCTGCCCCGGGCAGGAGGAGTCCACTTCACTGTCCGTCCAGCTCTCCTCGCTGGCGGAGGCTGGGCAGCGGGGAGGGTGGAGGTGAAGAGGGAGCCCCCGGCAGCTCTAGGCCCCAGACCCCTCACCCCTGCACCTTCCCTGCCCCTGCCCCTGCAGCCCCAGCCCCAGGCTCACCACAATAGTGAATTGCCCCAGGCAAGGTCCTCTCTTGCATCCAGGCCGCTGCAGGGCAAGGAGAAGAGGTTGGGGGCACCCGGAGAGACCCCCCACAGTCTGGGGCCACTGGCGCCCCTTTGGGACTGGGGGTTGACTCTGGGGCTCCCTCCTTCCTGGCAGTCTAAGAAGAAAAGTCTAGGATTTCAGAGCTGGGAAGGGCCTTACATTGCTCAGAGACCAGCTGAAGCCGAGCCTGGCTGGGCCTCCCTGGCCTCCTCTGTAAAGTGGGTCCCCAACTCCCCACAGATTTGTCGAAGATGCGAGGTCATCACATCCCCACAGCACCTCACTCAGTGCTTGCCTCCCAGGGCCAAGTTCACCCAGCTCCGCAAGCCCCTGCAGCTCTCCATGGGGCCTGCCCACTCCTCCCTGGTACTCCCAGGTCCAGCCTGAGCAGCGAGCTGGGTGTGGGAGGCAGCCTCAGAGAGACAGGGTTGCCAGGCAAGCTCGTTCTGTGCCTCCGTCACTGCTGGTCTCAGCCTGGCACTGACCGGCCCCTGGACTTGGCAGGATGTGGGCCTTTGATTGGGTCGTGTAAGTAGTCACCGCCCCTTCATTCATCTTGGGTCCCTTAGGGAAGGACCTGGACTCGTTAAGCAAGCACTGCCTCCCCCAAAGCACAGATGAATGTCTGGTGTGAATCTAGAGCCAGATGTCCTCAAACCACGGCCCACGGGCCACATGTGGCCCGCCGAGGACATGTATCCGGCCCGCCAGGTGTTTTTGTCGCCACTGCTGTCCCCTGTAGGGTCTCTGTGAGTCACAGTCTGTGGACCCTGCTGTCCTGCGATCAATCCAAGTGACAATGACGCTGTAGGACCGAGTGCACCCGCGTAGTCCCTAGCTGTACCCTCTCCACTCTGGTACATGGACTTCCCTGTTCCTGGTAAATCATTCGTGCAAACAGCCTGATAGCACCATGGATTTTGATCACGGCGAGATGATGGTTGGGCGGTGAACCGCACCTTTGAAACCCCCAGCCACTCCAGGGGAGAAAGACGAGACTTCCTACTCCGATGACTGCACACCCCTCTGAGCATAACCGAACACCTGAACTGTGGGATCTGTCAACAATCTGTTCTGTTTTAAGAAAACAGAGAGAGAACCCGGACGATGATGCTTCAAGTGGACATCTTGATTTGGCCAGTAGGTAGAATAGTTGGCAAGTCGTTAGTTTATGAAAGTTAAGTGTGATCAAGAAAAAAAAACAAACTCAGATGACCATAAACTTAGACATGATTGGGAGGTAAAGAAATATCGAATAATAAAACCCACACTCGGGCTGAGCCCCGGTGGCCTAGTGGTTGAGTGCGGAACTGCAACCCACAGGCTTGCCGGTTCAAATCCAGCAGCAGCAAGGCTGGGTAGCTCCCAAGACCACCAGAAGGCCATGATATCCAAAACAAAACAAAAAAAAAAAACAGGGCTGAGCCCCGGTGGCGTAGTGGTTGTGCACGGGACTGCGGCCCACTGGGACGGAGGTTCAATTCCAGCAGTGGGGCTGGGCCTCCTACTCCTACCACCAAAAGCAGTGATGCCCCCCCCAAAAATTCAAAAACAAACAAACAAACAAACAAAAACCCACACTCACTAAAAAAAAAAAAAAAAAAAAAAAGAGTTACAGCCTCATGAATCCACAGGGATGATTCTCCCTATCAGTCAGGATCGATTATTGAGCAGTGACCGCCGTGTCTTTCTTCTGCGGCTGCTGGGTTCAAACCACTGACCTTTTGGTTTGTAGCGATTGAGCTTGGCTTCTGAGCCTCCAGGGCTTCGTAGAGAGAAGGAAATCAATCTAGCTTATCTAAACACAGAAGATGCCCACAGCCTGTATACCCTGGTGCCACATTCTGCATATAGACCATACATATACTCTGGTATGCAAATAAACCTCTATCTCTGTCTCTATGTCTATATCTGTCTAGAGAGAGAGTGTGGGGGGGACGGACCTGGTGGTCAAACAATTGCACGCTCGCCTTGGAAGCCTCCAGCAGCTCCTCGAAGGAACATATCTGGAGGTTTGTTCCCCCTCAGATTTCCTCCCAGAAGACCCCGCAGAGGTGCCGAATCAGAAGATAGATGGCCTGTATCTGCACAGGGCATGCGCAGACTTGTCCTGGACAAGCGCTCCCAAACAAACAAACTCCCTGCCATCCAGGTAATGCTGATTCAGGGCCACCCTGTAGGGCAGGGGAGAAGTGTCCCTGTACGTTTCGAACCTTAGGACTCTGCATGAGGCTAGAAAGCCCCGTCTTCTCCTTGAGAGCAGCTGGTGGCCTCGAACCGCTGACCTTGTGGTTAGTGGCCCCATTCGTAACCACGATGCCACCGGGACTTCCTGGAAACCTACCACAGGAACGGATAAGCTGGTGCCCTTGAGGAAGGATTTAGAAGGAGGCTGGGGTCGGATGTGAGAGAGACTGCTACTCTTCAATCCTATACTATTCTCCACTGTGTTTATTTGGAGCAGGGGTCCTCAAACTTTTTAAACAGGGGGCCACAGTTCATTGTCCCTCAGACCGCTGGAGGGTCAGACTAGAGTTAAAAAAAAAAACAACTATGAGCAAATTCATTGCGGGCCTGGAATGAGTTGGCTGCTAGGCGGGACAGCAGCAGTGGCAAAAACACCCAGCGGGCCAGATGAATGTCCTCGGTGGGCCGCATGTGGCCCATGGGCCGTGGTTTGAGGACCCCTGACTTACAGGCTCTCATTACCTCAGTACTTCTTCAAGGAAAAATCAAAACAAATGCAAAAGAAAAGAGAAAGGGAACTCACAGCAGTAGCCCCCTGCCCGCACCCCCCTCCCCCATCCCCACCCCCCAGCCACCACCTCCAACCCCTGATGGAAGTCCCTATGGTCTGTGTTCTCCTGAGTTCCTAAAGCTTGGTCCTAAAGGCCTATCACCTGGCCCAGGGCTCAGAGTGGGTCGGGCTGAGTGGCTTCCCCACAGGTCTGCAGAGGCAGCTGCAATTGTGCCTGAGATTCAGAGTGGAGCTCGGATTGTTCCCAGCTCCATTCCCTGAGCGAGGAGACCCTCCCAGTTTGCTTCTGGGGTCCCCTCCCCTCTGGAGTCCCTGGCTTGTAGCACCAAGGTCCGGCTCCCACCCCACCCCTCCTCCACCCCCCACTGACCTGATTTCCAGATGTCCAGGTGGGCGTGCAGCACATCGCCCCCCAGGGGCGAGCGCTGGCGGAACTGCTCCTCGGACATGGCGCACAGTTCCTTGCCAGCCAGCTCCTGGAAGGCTTTGCCCACGGGGGGCAGCCGGTACTGGTGTTCTGTCCACAGGAGCCACTTCTGCACGTTGCCTGGGCTCCAGTCCACGGGGTCTGGGCAAGAGACACCAGAGGCTGGGTGAGCACCCTGGGGCTGGCCCAATCTGCTTTGATGGGCACCCAGGGGAGTCTGTGGCCCAGGGCCCTGTCCTCCTTGGGGTGGAGACAGGCCGGGTGCAGAGAGAGACTGGAGGGGCCTGGAAGTTGCTTGGGGCCGAGGATCTGAGAGAGAAGGTGCCCCCGAAGAGAGGGCAGTGAGAAGAACAAGACAGGTGCCTGAGTCTCTGCATCCATCCCTCATCCCACCAGGGCTTCCCAGGAATCCATGGCCCCCTCCAAGGGTCTTCTGGGCAAGCCCAGGCCTGGATGGGGTAGTGACATCAAAGGGAGTCTCTCCCCACATGCCTCTTGTCCTCCCTGAGCTCATCAACAAGCCAGGGACCAACATGACCAGGGGTTTGTCCTCTCACGTCTAGCCCTCAACACCCGGGGGCCTTGTAGCATGCGGACACTGTGCCCGGGGCCTGTGTGTGCCTCCCTGCATGGGGGAGGAGTCCATGAGAGGCAGCTCACAGAATGGTGGGCATAGCCACAGGCCTGGAGGGTTGGAGGTGGGAGTGGAGGGACACTGGCTCAGGCCGAGCTGCTCTGGGTACACCTGGCAGGGGCCGGGCTGGGGGCCAGGCGGGTGGGGCACGCTGGGGCACAGTGAACACCCGTGGTCTGAGTCAGCGTCCCTGCTGGGTGACCTGCCGGCCGGCCTGCCCCCGCTAAATGAGGCCATTTTTCTTCCTGTGGTCAGAGCAGCTTGTTCCTGCCCCCCATGGTTCAGGGAGCACGCCCCTCCCAGCCTCGAGTGGGGGAGGAGGCACCATGGGAAAGCTACGACCAGTGGGGAACATGGGGACTGGGAACCTGGAGGACTCGGGTGACCGAGGAGCTGCCTGAAATGGGCACCCCAATTGGGGCCAGCCCCAGACGAGGCCCTGGGCGAGGAGCTGGGCCTGGGGCCTGGGACAGAGTTGGGGGGGGGGGCCTCTGTTAAGGACCTTCCTGCGGGCGTGGGTGGGGAGCGGTAGCAGCACAGAGTGTGAGACACTCAAACGCCTGGGCACAAAGCCCCTGGGAGAGGAATCGGGCCTCCCCAAAGCTGGAGCAATAATGGGGGGCAGGGGTTGGGGATCTGCACGCTGTGCTCCATAATCCCTCATGCAGGCCAGGCAGTCACAAGCCTGCTCAGGGGCCCCTTGATGCCCCCTTCCCGCCAGGGCCCACATCACGCCCTGTTGGGGATGGATGGATGGATGGGTGTGGTCGGCTCGCTGCACCCCAAGTTCCGTGCACATCAAGACTGTGTGCTGAGCTTCCCTCCCAGCTCCCCAGTTCTCGCACAGGGCTTGGCTCCTAGGAAGCCCTGGCTATGGAGGACATTCGACCAGCGGGGCTCGAGCATCTGCTATGTGCAAGGCAGGCTTTAAACTGGCTCCAAGCCGGTCGTGCGTGGCTGAGCATGCCTTACAGAGCTCTCAAGTCAATGGGGCATGAAGATTCCGACCTGAGACCTGGGGGTTGCTGGTCACCAGGTCAGCGGTTCAAAACCACCAACCGTTTCAAGAGAGAAAGAGGGCCTCTGTCGCAGTCTCAGAAACCCGCTGGGGCAGTTCTACCCTGCCCAGTGGACCGTGCCTGCGCTGGCGTCCCCTCCAAGGCAGTGGGCTTTGGGGAAGAAACAGGAAGCGGTTGCCCGGCTCAAAGATGTCGACAGGCACACGTTCAAGGGCAAGGCCGGCCACCCTCTTTGAGTGGGGCACAGCTGCCCCTCTCCCGCTTGGGTCCAAGAGGTTGCTATGCAACCTGAAGCTGCCCGTGTTTCCATCGGCCGTGACGGGACCCTTGCCAACCGCCCTGGATTTGCCGCCCTGGCGCAAGGCGAGCTTCTCCAGGAACTGAGGACAGAGCCGTGAACAAAGCCCCCAGCCAGGTGTGGGGTCTGCGGTCTGGGTGGAGAGAGAGGCCGTCCTCGGAGGAACAGGCAGCTGCTGCGGAGTCGGGGGTGGGTGCCTGGCACCTACCATGTGGGCCAGGAGTCCTCGAACTATGGCCCGCGGGCCACATGCGGCCCCCGAGGACATCTATTCAACCCGCTGGGTGTTTTTGCCGCTGCTGTCTGTCCTGTCTAGCAGCCAACTCATCCTGGGCCCGCAGTGAATTTGTTCATAGTTGTTTTTTTTAAAAAACTCTAGTTCGGCCCTCCAATAGTCTGAGGGACAGTGAACGGGACCCCTATTTAAAAAGTTTGAGGACCTCCTGATGTAGGGATACTGGGTTAGTATGAGTGGGGCATGGAGATGGGAAAGCAGTGCCTGGCCCAGGCGTAGAGGCATCTCTGGGGCTGCCTGAGGCTGGCGGGTTGCGGGGGGCGAGGGGGGGGGGTGGGAGACACAGGAAGAGCCTGAGTCCTGCAGGCCCTGTCCCACCCACCCCTCATCGCAGCCACCTAGGCCCTGCTGGCGGCCGGCTCGCAGGGCACGGGGCCTCACCTGCGGTGATGTTAAGCAGCTTGCAGGCCGTCTCGATGTCCTTCAGCACCTCGCCCACCACCATGGACTGCACCTGCTCCAGCGAGTGCTCCTCCAGGGCCAGCCCGCTGGGGGCCACGTCCAGGCCGCCCCCCGGGGCCTGGCTGTCGATGACCGGACACTGCTCGGGCTCCTCGGGCGGCTCCTCTTGTGCTCCGGCCCCGGGGCCCTTGGCCGCCCAGCCGCCGTCCTCGGGGTACAGCATGTCAAAGTACGACAGATAGAAAGCCGAGAGGCCCTGCTCGGGCGTGGCCGGCGGGCTGGGGCTCCAGTCCCGTCTCTCGGGCCCCATGGCTCCCACCGCTGCCTTCTCCAGGCCGGCCCGCAGTGCCGAGTCGGTGGGCGGCAGCAGGCGGCCGGAGGGCGTGCTGCTCAGGCCCGGGCTGGCGCTGCCCATGCCGCTGCTGCTGGGGCTGGCGGCTGCGTCTGCACAGACGACGAGGGAAGAGAGTCAGGCTCTGGTCACCTCCCCGTCCCCATGGGGCCGCTAAGCTGGTCACAGGGATGAGGGGCCCAGGGGCCGGGCCTGGGAAGAAGTCAGGGCTTCCGGGTCAGTGGGCAACAGGAACAAGGCTGGGCAGACAGGGGCAAGCAGTGAACAGGTGGGGCAAGGGGGCCGCTCTGTGGCCCCTCTGGGAGAGGCAGTTTGCCTGGGATCCTCACATTACAAGTGTGTTTGCATGTACAAGTGTGTTCACCGGCCCGCAGGCCTCACCGTGGCAGGACAATTAGGTCCACTTGGCAGACGAGCCTACTGGGGCCTGGAGAAGGAGCCCCTGATGTATCAAGGCTTCTGCTGCTGGACCTGCCTGCCTGCCCGCCCTCAGATCCCAGCCTGCTACAGTCGTGGGAAGGAAGTTCCTTCTGAGGGAGAACTTAAGTCTTTCTGCTGCAGCAAACCTCATGTTCTTTTTTCTTTCTTTCTTTCTTTTTCTGTGGCATCACTACCCTGGTGGGAGTAAGAAGCCCAGCTTTGCTCCTGGAGAGCTGCTGCTGGATTTGAACCGTCTACCCTGTGGGCCGCAGTCCCGCGCACAACCACTGTGCCACCAGGGCTCAGCCCAAATTCTTTTCTTTTTTTTTTTTGTTTTTTTTTGGGGGGTATCACTGCCCTCAGGTGGTGGGAGTAGGAGGCCCCGTCTTTGCTCCATGGAGCTGGAATCGAACCTCCATCCCAGTGGGCCGCAGTCCCGCGCACAACCACTACGCCACCGGGGCTCAGCCCCAAATTCTTTTCTTTTTTGGAGGGGGGGACATCACTGCCCTCTGGTGGAAGTGGGAGGCCTAGCCTTGCTCCTGGAGAGCTGCTGCTGAATTTGAACCGCCAAGCCCGTGGGCCGCAGTCCCGCACTCAACCACTAGGCCACCGGGGCTCAGTCCCTCGTGATCTTTTTTTCTGCCCTCGAAAGGAGTATGGATGGGTGGACGCAGGCAGGCCGAAGACTGGACGATCACCATCATCCCCAGGTGAAGGAAGAGAAAAATAAGTGTGGGGAACGGTACTCTCTAACCCCCCCCCCCACTCACACGCAGGGGGATGAGAGCAAATTCAGGGTGTCATTCATGATGTGGCCAGTGACCCAAGCCTACAGGTGCGCCTGCCCCTGCCTCAGGATGGGCAGACTGCCGACTGGCCCATCCAAGTCCTCAGGGCCGCTCTCCTCCCTCCAGCCCTGGAGAGGTGTGCCACTGCCTGGAGATGTGGCCTACCTGCTAGCGTCCACAGCCCCAGCTCCAGGGGACACCTGAGCCCCTCCTCCGGGCAGATACGCCCTCCTCATCCCTGTCCCCAGGGTCCTGGAGGCTCCCGACAGACAGCCCGCAGCCAGAGCCTCCCCACACGTCTGCCCCCCCAGGCTCCGCCTCCCCTGAGGCCGCTTCTCTGAACGCCGATCGGAGCCAGTGGTCCAGGAGGGCAGGGGGCATGGGGATCGCACACGTAGCAGAAGAGCTGTCCACTCGGTGTTTCAGGTGACCCTAGAGGGTGCCCTGGGACCCACGGGGGCTAGGTGTCGGACTGCCACCCCCAAGGGGAGCAGCTGGAAACCCCCAAACCGCTCCTCAAGAAACGAGGAGGCTGCCCACCCTTGTAAGGAGTTCCTGTCTCCGAGACCCACAGGGGCGGTCCACCCGTCCTACAGAGATGCCAAGCGTCGCCCTGGGCTCCATGGCAGTGAGTGTGCAGTTGGGGTTGGTGGCACAGTGGCTCCCCGTGGGGCTGCTAGCCACCACGTTGGCGGTTCAAAACCACCTGCTGCTCCTCAGGAGAAAGAGGAGGCGTTCGGGCTGAGCTCCGTAGCCTAGTGGTTGTGTGTGGGGCTGCGGCCCACAGGGTTGGCAGTTTGAATCCAGCAGCAGCTCTCCAGGAGCAAGGCTGGGCCTCCTACTCCGACCAGGGCAGCGATGCCACACAAAAAAATAAATAAAAGGAAGAAATAGAAGGTGTTCTGCTCCTCTTCAGAAGCCCCCGGGAGCATGGGGTTGCTCTGAGTCGGCGTGGGCCGGACGGCAGAGTGAGAGGATATCCCCGTGGTCCGTGGGCTCGGCACTCACTGAGAAATCAGGTCTGTGGGCGCTGGGGGCGGATGACCCCCAGACTGCACTCCCTAGCATACAGGGGCCGCTTAGAAAGGAGGAGGGGAGGATGGACCCAGCCTGGGAAGGCCTTTCCAGGAGGCACCGGGATGACCCAGTCTTGCTCTTCCAGTGTGTTCCCTGGGAACTCCTTACGAGGATTCTGAAACACCAAGCAGACAGTTCTTCTGCTACACGTACATCCCCCCTACTGCCCACCCCCCACCCTACTGCCCGGCCCTGCTGAATCACTGATTCAACAGTCAGAGAAGCAGGACCTGCAAGCCGGTTTGCAGCCCCGTCCCAGGACGCATCCGACAGCGGCTACCTTACTCCCCAGGGGCCGCCAGCACATCATCAGATTAGGAAGCCGCCACTTCCCAGGTGTCTGGTTGGGAAGAACGAGAGGCTTGAAGGAAGGGCAGGAAGCCCCCTAAGAGCGGGGTCTCTCAATCCTGTGAGAGGTTGGAAGTGCAGCACCAATTATCCCTGCAGATGGGACAGGGCCAAGCCGTTAGCTCTGAAGCCACCACTGGCTTCACGGAGGCGGGGAGTGGGGGGTGGGGGGTGCGTGTAGCCAGGCCCCTGGACATCTCCCTGTAACTCAGACAATGCCACCCCGTCCTCTGGGCTTGGCAGGGCTTAGTGAACAAGTTCAGGCCCCTCGTGCCAGTGTCCAGCCTTCCCAACCTGACATGGCAGCCCGGACTGCCCCGTGGCAGAGAGACGTGCCCGCCAGCGCCATGGGTGTTCCCTTTGATTTTGAATCCTCCCCTTCAAGGCCTCCTTGAATTGACAAGGAAGGAAAGGTCAGGGTAGGGTGGGGTGGGCAGGGGCCAAGGGGTGTGGGGATTCGGGGGACAGAGGGCAGGCCTGGACGCATGTCAAGTCCTTCTGTGCAAACACACGTGTGTACTGTGCGTCTGCGCTATTTACCCAGGCTGCGCCAACAGCTCGTTCTGCCCCTGGGTCCCCACCCCAGCCTGGGCCCACACCCAACCCCCTTGCAGCCCCACCCCTGGGCACAGCCCCCACCTCCAGTCCCCACACGGCCCTCGCCATCTCTGCGTGCCTCCTGCCCGTCCACGTCCCCAGAACCCCATGGCTGCCACGTTAGGCCAGTCTCTGCCAACACCCCAGGCGGCATGCCAGGGGAGCGGAAGCTTTTCCAAGAAGCGGGAAAACACGCCTCCTCATGCCCTGCTGTCTGCTTGGCCTCGGCCCGCGAGAGGCTGGGAAACAGCTGCTGGGTTGGAAGCAGGAGTGTGTGAGGGCTTGGAGGCGATGAGTGGGAAGGGCAGGTGACGACGTTTGACCAGCTGGGACGCGATGACACATCCCTGACACAAGTGTTGACCGAGCGGCCAAGGCCTCGCGTCCGTCCCTGCACTGGGGCAGACGCCGCACGGGGCTTATCCGAGTTCCCATTTTGCAGACGGGAAGGTGAAGGCGCAGAGTAGACAGGCAACCAAGTCCAGGTCGTCCACCTCCTGGCCCAGAGCTCCATCCCCTCTCCAGGACCCGAGCTTCTCCTCCCTCCTCCCCCTCCTCTCCGCCCAGGTGAGCTCCCAGCTCCAAGAGCTCCTTGGCGAAAGACAAGTTAACCATTAACCTGCACCAGGAGAGCTGCAGGGATCCCTGGCAGGCGGCTGTGGGAGAAGATGCTTCGGCCCCCCACAGCCCAGGTTGGAGGGGCCTTGGGGTGCTGACCAGGGAGTCAGTCACCAGATGCCGGGCCCACAACTGTGGCATCTCCTCCAGCCTCTGTTTGGGAGGGAGGAGAATTGGCTGGAGCGTGCCTTCTCTGTGGCAGGCCCCCACCCCACCCAGTGGACGAGCCCGGGTCTGGGAGTTGCGTGCATCCCAGCCTCATTTTCCACGTGTGGGCGTGAAGCTCAGGGAGCCCAGATGGAACATGCTCAGCGGGCCTCGCTCTCCCACAGCCCCTCTGCTCGGGCCAGCCCCACCTCCCCCTGGGTCCTGCCCAGTTCTGAACTGGGCCCCTCGGTCCTCCCAAGTCTACTCTTGCTTCCTGGCTGCCTTCTCCACTCCAGTGTCAAGTTCACCCCCTCCAAAACAGCTGCTCAACAGCCTCCCCTGCCTCCCCATTGCCCGGCCCTGCTCATCCCCCTGGGATTCTGCTCACAGCTGGCAGGGGCCACCTATGATTCCAGATGGGACCGCTGAGACTCAGAGAGGGAACGGGCAGAATTGCTGGGTCTGGAGCGGACTCCGGCACTGACACGGAGACCCCCTGCCAGGCAGACTCTGAGAAGAGCGACTGTCCCCAGCCCGTGTTCCCTGTGTGGGGGACACCCAAGGCTGGTTTCTTTGGCCTTCCCAGCTCACAGCCTCTTCCCCAACCTCGCACCCCCAGCTCCCCTGCCCTGAAGCCTTCCCTAGCAGCAGCTCCCCTCCCGTCCCTGCTCACCCAGTCCGTGCCACAATGCCTAGCCCCACAGCAGCTGTGCACCCTGGTGTGCACCAGGCAAATTGAGGTTCAGAGAATGGCCTGGACATACACTCGGTCACACAGCAGAACCCGGGCCAGACCAGAGGGCTCTCAGCGATCAGGCCGCTACTCCAGAGGCCCGAGGTCCTGGCACAAGCCTGAGGAGCAGCGGGTCCTGATCCCTAGACCGTGGGCCTAGCCTCTGAGGCTGCCTGTCTCCTGAGCAATGTCTTCAGCTCACAAACCCTGAGTTGATCTTTTCTGGATTAAGCCGCGTGGTCTGGGTGAATCCTGTCTCCTCCCGCCCTGGAGGTGCTGGCTCCCACTCCAGACAAAGAAAGTTTGGTAACAGCTGGTGAAGGCCACGGCCACAGCAGTAGAGATGGGGTGGGGGAAGGGGACAGAGCGATTTAGCTACCTCTGACCCTCCTCTCTGAACCACCCGTACCCCCAGGAAGGCAGACAGAGAAGTCCAAAGTCTCTCACATTGCCCTTGTCCCTTGGAGCCCAGACTGTGGCCAGGGGCTCCTCTGTCTTCCCCCTGGTACCCATCCCACCTGCAGCACCATTCAGCATGCCAGAGACCTCCTGAGACCACAGGCCCTGGGCTGTGGTGGGGAGGAACCATCCTTCCAGACGCTGCCTGTGCAGGCTTCCAGCCAACACTTACTGGGGGATGGCGGCGTGAGTCCAAGCCCCTACCCAGCCTCACCCAGGTACAAGAGACTGGCTCACCCCTGTAAGTGGAGTACAGAGAGGGAGTGAGTGGGGAAGGGGTGCAGAGTCACCCCCTGGCTGCAGTCCCTCCCTCCCTCCATCTGGGGCCCCGGCCGAAGCCATCAGACTCTGATGGTGGACTGGAGCCCTACCAGGACACAGGTCAGCCCGGGACCCACAGAGTCAGTTGGTCAGTACCTTGGAGAGAACCCAACCCAGCCCTAGGTCCCAGGTGTCTCACGCCACTGCCCATTGCCTGCTGGCCAACTTCCCTGAACCCTCCCCATTTCCAGTCCTGCCTCTCCCTGCCCCCGCTCTTCTGGGACAGAAAACTCCTACTGTCCCACAATACCCCAGCTCCCGTGCCCTTCCTTCAAAGCTGCTCTTCAAACCAGCACCCAAGAGAAGCAGTCCCTGGGGTCAGGAGCTGGGGTCGAGCCAGAGGGTGTCTGTGGACTTGGAACTCGAGCTCCACTCCCCACCCTCCTTCCCTGGTTTCTCCTTTCCTCTTGGGCTGGGTCTTCAGAAAAGGGGCCTCCCTCCACCCGCTTTTCACTCTCTGAGGATCAGGACAGAGCCTGCCCCGGCAGTGTCCAGGACCCCAGGCTTCCCCTTACTGCCCATGCTTCCTGCCCACTGGGTGACCATTCCCAACCAGATATTGCCCCAGGACCCCCACAGGACCCCTCCAGGTCTGCTCTCCAGCGGCCCCTGTGAGCATCCCTTGCGTACAGGGGCTCCGAGGCCAGGAACAGAGAGGCTGGTTCCTGGAGTGCTCCTGTCATGGCCTAGGTTTCTTCCAGGCCTCTTGGCCTTCTCCCAGGTTCCAGACCTGGGAAGGCCACCCACCTGCCTTTCCCAGGAGCCCCTGCTCTCTCACAAGCCAGCTCAAGAGCCAGCCTGTGACTGGAGTATGTGGGGGAGGTGCTGAGATGGGAGTGAGGGCATGAAGGGACAATGGGGGGGGGGGGGCAGGGGACAGGCCAGGAGGATAGGCACAGGAAACTGAAGGCAAAGAGAGAATGCCAAAGAAGCAAGGTCTAGTCTGCTTCTCCCACGATTCCCTGTGGAGTCAGGGGGCCCCATCACACACTCACATCCATCCCATCTCCGCTCACTCCCCACTGCGCAGCTCCTACTGCATGTCCCCCTCCTCCAACCCGTTCTGGGTCGAGATGGGGACCCAAATGAAACACATGGCCTCTTGGGCCCTCTCAGACCTCCCCTGGGCCAGACGGCATTGTTCCCAGCCGGCCAACCAGGGCGCTGTGCCCGGCCGGAGGTGTGCGACCAGGCGTGGTAACCAACCCACCTCCTGGCAGATAGGCGGATGGCCTGGGTGCCTTCCACGCCCATCCTGGCCACCCCTAGCACACGCCTCCTCCTCCTCCTCCTCTGACCCCTGAAAATCATCGGCTTCCCGTGCTGGCGTGTTGACACCACGCTGGGGTGTGCGCCACAGGGTTGACCGTTCAAAACTGCCAGCAGCTCCTCTGGAGAAAGACGGGCCTTTCCCCTCTGGTCATCCGTGACCGTCTCGGAAGCCCGCCTGGGTCACACGGAGTCGGCACTGACTGCACAGCCGGAAGTGTGGTTTGATCTTGGAGTTTAGGGCGGTCACGGTGGTGGGGTCTGGGAAGGGCAGGTGCCTGCGGTCTGCGGCACCCCCCAGCCCACCCCTTCCCGAGCTGAGTTCGCTTCCGAGGGGGATGGGGCCTGGTAAGCGCTGGAGGGTCGGCGTTCCGACAGGGCAGACGCACATTCCAGCCCTTTGCACCATACACAAGACCTTGGTCTTCCCTGGGCTCTGGCCTTGACTCAGTCGCCCCCCCACCGCAGCCCCACCCCCCTGGGGTTCTCACAGGGTCTGGCCCTTTCTCAGGACTTCCCAACCCAGATGAGGCCAGGGCTCTGCGGCCCCTCTGGCCCCATCTTGCCCTTGGAGATGTGGAAGAGGGTGAATAGAACTCCTCACCCCCCCGCCCACTGCCGCCAGCAGCGGAGATGTCACTTGGGGCTGATGACATTAGCAGGGTGGATTGCCCAACCATCTGATCAAGCAGGGCCACTGGCCCCTCGTTTCACAAACGACCAGCTGTTCTCATTCCTACATCCAGCCTGGGGATGAGAGGCGCTGAGGGAAGATGGCGGGGGGTCCCCATCCCCCTTCACACCCAGTACACCTTCCCCAGCTCTCAGGAGACTGTTCTGGGGGGATTCTGAGCGAGCGTGACCGCGTGGGCAGAGGCCCATACAGAAGCAATTTCCTTCTGCAAAAAAACCCGGGAGGGCTCCCACCATGCCAGGCCTCTGGTTGGCAGCCGAGTGCTTAACTACGCACCACCAGGAGCATGCACGACCTGCAAAGCGCTTCCATTTCCGCCCCGCCCCTAGTCGTCTGTATCCTCCACCACCTGTGACCAGGTCCCAGCCCCATCCCAGAAGACTGCCCCTCCTCTCTTCAGTCTCCCTACCATAGCCCTCCCCCCGTCCACCCACTGCTCACTCCCCTGCTGGGACTGCCAGCGAGATGTCCTGCATGTCCCCATTCCCCATGTCCCCGCCCCCAGTGGGCGCCCAGGTCCCAAAGGTCTGAGGACACAGGGGTTTCACCAGGTCCTGCCCCGTCTGCCTGGCAGCCTGCGTCCCCGCGTTGGTGCAGTGGCGACTCTGAGACGACGGCGTGTGCCCTCCGATCGTTCACTGCCTCGGGGGGCCTGGGTCGAGCGGCCCTGTGGATGGGAGCAGAATGTCTCCTCTGGCCCACGGAGTGGCGGGTGGATTCAAACCACTGACCTCGAGGTTAGCCGTCCAGTGTGTGACCTAACCCCTCACCAACGTGGCTCCTCCCAGGACAGAGCACTCTGCCTCTCCTGGAGCCACCCCCTCTCCATTCTCCGGAGTCCTGGCAGCGCCTCCAGGCCGTGGGAGGGGTGGGGTGGGCCGCGCCAGCACACCTCCGCGCTGGGAAAGGGGCTTCAGGAAGCCTCGAGTGACCGGACGCCCCGCGGCGTTTTAAAATTAAAATCAGTATATTACAATCCTATTTTTGCGTTCTAGGAACATCTTTGTTGCTCCATAGAGTGGAAATTTTTAATCAAGAGCCCTTGATTAAAATCCCATCCTCCCCACCCCACCCCCGTCAATGGTGTCCCGCTTAAAATCTGGTCACTTTCATCGAGGCCCTTGATCATTACAGCAGAAGAGGAGGGGGCGGAGGCCAGCGCCAACCCCAAACTCAGCCCGTTCTGCGGGTCCCAACTGCTTCCAGGGCTTTTCTGAGACCGCCTGCGACTGTTGCCGGCGGGCCTCAGCAGCCCCACTGCCTTCCTCCTAAGGAGAGGCTGGTGATTTTGAACCGCTGACCTTGGGGGTGGTTGTCCACGGAGCAACCACTTTGCCACCAGGTTCCTCGGGTTGTGAAAGCAGCAGCCCTCGTGGTCGCCTCAGACCCCCTGGGCAGCCCCTGGGCATCAGCTTCTTTGAAGAGGAACCCAAACCAGGGCAAGGCGATGCCCACGCACAGGACCCCCGTCCTCCCGGACAGAGCAGCACCCCCCGCCCCCGCCCCCCGCACGCTTGCCATCCCAGGAGGAGCGTGGGGAGGGTGTGGACCGCCGGCTCTGAGCTTTGCCACGTGACCAAACTAACCGTCTATCTGGAACACGCAAGATCACGGGGCAGCTCCCGGCCGGGTCGCCGGTTCGAAACCACCAGCCGGTCCGCGCGGCAGAGACGCGAGTTACGGTCTTGGAGACCCTCAGGGGTGGCTCAGGTCCTGAGCGGCACTGGGGGTCCTTTGGGGGGGGGGGAGAGCGCTTATTCAGTGAAGTGTCAGCAGGGACGTGCCACCTTCTGACCCGGGTGCAGGGAGTCACACAGAGGGGGCAGTGGGAGGAGATGGCCTCCAGCAACTCATGGGCCTGACGGAGAGTCTGAAGGGCTGAGAGCCTGCACTGCCCCCCCAGGATCCCAACAGATGCTGGCCCTGCCCAGCTCCCGGCTGTGTCACACTCGGGCAGGTGGAGAGGGACGGGGGAGGACGGAGGAGGCCCCACCTCTCCACTGAGAGGTGGGAAAGGGGAATCTGGGAATCTGGCAGGGGGCACCTCTTGGGCTGTGCCCCCCCCCTTCCCCACTCCCCGGGGCTGGGCAGAGAACATGCAAACGAGGAGGGAGAGGGAACCTGGCATTAAATGTCAGGAAGAGCCCAGGGCAACTCGGCTTGTGCAAAGTTTGCTTTGGGAAGAACTGTTCCACTTGACAGGCATTCACTTGGCCGGGGCGTGGGGCGGGGCGCTGAGTGAGACGAGGTGGGGGTGGGGGACAGGGTCCCAGAGCCAGTGTGGGCTCTCCTCTTGACCTGCTCCTGCTCTGGCAGCCGGCAAGTCACCGGGTCTCCTCTGACTCGGTCGCTCCGTCTGGTACATCGGCTGTCAAGGACTTAGCTTAGACTGATGGTGAAGCTGGTCGGACGGGGTTCTGGACATGGGAGTCCTTCGAAGGGCCGAACATGTCTGGCAGGGACACTTGAGGGATGGGGCTGGAGAAGGGGCGAAGCAATGGGGGCCAGGAATGAGGACAAAGAAAGAAGCTGGGGTGACGGTGGCTGGAGGCTGAGCTGAGGGCGATGGTCCTGGAGTCCTCTTACCCTGGGGTCTCCCAGCTTTCTGAGTCAACTGCTGGCTTCCAGACACCTTCCTTGATCCTTACGAGGGGCCGGACACGGAGTGCCTGTCCCACTGGCTTCCTCCATCCCACTCCCCAACCCCATCCCCTCAGCTTCAGGCATGAGGTGGGAGAGCACTCAGACTTCCAAAGTAGTTCAGCCCAGCCTCCGCCAACTCCTATGCAACCGTCAGAGCCCCACACCAGCCAGCCAGTCACCTCCTTTGACAAGTCTTGAGTTCCTCAGAGACTGTCTTGTCCAGCCTTCTCCTCTCTCAGATACAGTGACTCCCCCAAGATCAGCCCCCACCCCCCTTACGGCCCCACTCAAGATGCACCAGGCGGCTTGGCACAAGACTTCTCCAATTGCTTCGGGGCCATGAACTTGGTCCCTGCAGTGACCTCGGGGTGAAGAAGGAACTTCTCCTGCTGCATTCTCTGAGCATCAGGGCACACCGATGGGGAGCAGCCCTTTTTCTCAGGGCCTCCTTATCATTGGCACCAGGAGGGAGGGAGCTGCGAGGTTTGGATCCCTTCCTAGTGCCTGGCACAGAATAAAGAAAGACTTGCCTAGTCCCAGTCAAAGGAGGCCTGGTAGCGTAGCTGCCAACTGCAAGACCAGCCGTTCAAAGCCACTGGCTGCACTGAGACAAAAAGACAAGGTTTTCTATGCCCGTCAACCAGCCAGTCTTGGGAACCCACAGGGACAGTTCTGCCTCACTCTGTCTGCTAGGGCTGCTATGGGTTGAACTCAACTGGATGGCCATGAGGTGGGGCTTTTTTTCTTTCAAGTTCACAGTCAGGCTTCCCAAGGAGAGGCCACCTCCCCCACAGCTCATCATCCTGGAAGTTCCGAGGATGCTCCCCACCCTGAATTGGGGTGGGGAGACTCTGGGGCTGGGCACACTCTGGCGGAAGGCTGAGCCCAGGCTGGGGCCCGGCTGTCAGATAGCCTCTCTCCCCAGCCCTGTGACCCGGGGTGGCTGGAAGCCTGTTTGTTTTGTTACTCAGAGAAGCAGCTGGTGCTGGGAGATACTGCTGGATTGGGGCTTACGGAGAAACTGTCGTTTGGGGAGGAAATCAGACCCAGGCCCGGCCCCAACCAAGGTTGAGGAAGAGGCTGTGACTGACAGAGGGACACAGGTCACTCACTCATGGCTAGTGACCTGGGTGGCCTGCCCACCCCGCAAACATATGCCTGTTGCACACCCAAACCTGCTTGTGCTTCAGGGGGAATCCCTTGTTGTGCAGACTGTGCCGCCTGCCATCCCATCATCTCCCCCCACCCCACTTACTTCCCTTTATGCCCAGAGGAAGAACCTTGCAAATCTCAGAGTTTTCCAGTGATTTCCACCCCCTACACACAACACACACATACACACATAACACACACATGTATACCCACAAGCACACCTGCTGCTTTCTTCCTGTCCCCCTGACAGGACACACACATAGCCAGCATTCCCCAGACCGCCCCGCTCCCATGTCCATCACTGCCGGCCCTGAGGTGGGGGGCTAGACCCCGCACTTGGCCTGGCACTGGGTGCTTCTTCTCGTGGCAGGGCAGCCTGATAGCCCAGCAGAACCGGCCAGGTCTCAGGAGCCCGGCTATGCACCTGCAGAGGGCCCGCTGCCAGGAGCACAGGCTGAGCTTACTGTGCAGCTGGACGGTGTCACCCCAGAACCGGGGCGGCCGGGCCTCGCAGGCTTGGAGCCCCCAGGGAATGGAATGGGCACCCCGCAGAGGATGAGTAGGGACTCTGGGGGTGCAGAGACCCGCTCCCAGACATGCTGGTGCCTGAGGGGAGAGGCCTGAGGGGTCAAAGAGCCCCTGCGACGTCTGTTCTCAACCATCCACTGTGCCCACGGCTGGCAGGGGAAGACCCCCCCTGCCCACTCCTGCTCCCCCAGCACGACTCACCCGTTAGTTGCCCAGTGCCCAAGGAGTCGTCTGCTGCAGTGTCAGCCTCAGGGGCCAGGAGGAGGCGTGCTGGGCAGGCTGGGCCACTGCTGGGTCTCAGCCGGGCACCTGGAGGGCCAGAGACCAGCAGAGCTGGGGGCAGGGGTGAAACTCGGGGGGGACGCCGGGGGCCTGGCCACCCTCGAGGGGTGGCCTTCTGGGGTCTCAGGGCTGCGGGTTTTGTAAGGAGCCCTTTGCTCCCGGCCCAGGGACGCCTGTGGTGCTGTGACCAGGTCCAGCCCCCAAGGGCCTCGACGCCCACCACGGGCTGGGGGCAGCGCGGACGCCGGTGAGTGCAGGAATGTGTGTCCCGGGCCGGGGAGATGAAGAGTTGGCTGGGGCCTGGCTTCCCATTATAAGTAATCCTTCCTTATTTACCTGAACAAATACACTCTCTGCTTACCTCAGACCACAGGCAGCCTACAGTTAACCCTTGCAAGCCTCCCCTGCTTGGCTCGGGGAGTCCACACTCTGGGAGCCAGGGGGCTCGCCACTCGCGCTTTCTGAAACACACCCACTGGGAGGTCTGGGGGACAGAGTGAGAGGGACCCAGGTCTGGGCTCTGGCAGGACTCAGCCCAGGGAGGAGACAAGACGCAGCATGCAATCCCAGAGGCACCCCGGTCAGTCCCCCGGCATGGAGGGTGGGCTCCCTGCAGAAGCACCTGTTAGAGTTTCCGGCACACCCTGCTGACTGTCTGTTTCCCCAGACCTGCTCGCGGGGGAGTGGGGTGTGGGCTCCAACCCCCCAGGGAGGGTCTCGGTGTACTCAAGGCTGCCCCCGGAAGACAGGACCTGGGTCATCCTTTCTCTGGGTCTTCTCAGAAGGGCCCCCCACACCGGTCCGCGACCCTGGGGCCACTGCTATGCCCGAACTCCCCGGTGCCAACCCCTCTCTTTGAGGGTCTCTTCTTCCTCTGCTGCACCAAGCGTCAGGTCCAGCTCCAGGACGGCCCTCCGGATCACACGGCCAAAGTCTCGCCCTCCCCCTGCTCCCGAGGGTCAGTCCAGCTGTCTGTCTTCCAAGACAGATTTGTTCCTTCTCCGGCAGCCTCGTCAGAGCCCGTGTTCTTGGCCAGCAGCGGCACGCCAAGGCAATCCTTCATTCCTCCTCAGCCTTCCTGCTTCAGCGTCCAGTTTCCCGACCGGACCAGGGCTCGGGGCAGGTGCACCTCCGTCTTGAAAGGGACATCTTGCGTTGCGTGTTGCTGTTAACATCCGGGGGCTCTGACCGCTCCGACAACATCCCAGACAGCGGCGGCCGCATCGAGCACGTTTGCACATCTGCTGCCCTCGTCACTTCCGAAACGTGCTGAGCCCTTGGTATCAGAGCCTCGTTTTCCCTCCCGCCCTCACGGATCCTCGATCAGTTACATGTGGCTAGCACTGTTTCCTGTCCCACACTCTCTGTTGTCTCCCTTCACTCACGTGTCTGTTCTTGGTCCGCTTCTCTGCTTCTCCACTCTCGAAAGGGCCCTTGGTCGGTGTGACCGGTGCCCTGACGGATAATTCCAAGGACGTGGATCCATGGAAAATGGAGCCCGGTGACAGCATCCATCTTCTCCCTGGGGATCGGGGAAACTGAGATCCCGAACTTCTTGATGTTGAGGAGTCAGACACGCAGAAGGCTTGTCTGGACCCCACAGTTCTTCGCACAGACTAGTGCGGTTTTGGGGGAAGGGGACGTTTCACTTGGCCTTCTTTCGACGCCCAGAGTCTCATTTGCCACCACTGCCTTCGAGGCAAAGGCCACCAGTCCTTGGTCATCCACTACCCCTTGAAAGGGTTGAATGTCCGCTAGTGATTCTGTGACGCCGGGTTCTTTCTGGAACTGGTGGTGGCGGGGTGCTGACGAGTGGGGCTGAGATCGGCAAGGCCGGCCGTTCAAAACCACCCGGCGCGCCACGGGAGTAGAAGACAGGGCTTTCTACTCCCCCAAATGGCGAGACTCCCAGAACCCACCGGGGCGGTTCTAGCTTGTCCCCCTGGGTCGCTGTGAGTCCGCTCCCCTCGCCAGCAGGAAGTGTGCCTTCTGTGTTTGAGATTTTCTACATCGCTTGGGAGTCTGCTCCTGGAACCGAGCCCGACAGCAAACCCAAGACTTGCATTTCTGTCGTTGGTGCCGTCGGTCCGTAAGAAACGAACGCAAAGCCTGTTCTCCCGCCGGCTTCCTGGCCTCTGTCTTGGTGCGTCCCGTGGTGACAGTGTGCCATCTGTTCTTCTCCAACCACCATCTGAACCTCCCCGGCAGCTCTCCTGCCTCCCTGTGCACTCCTCCACCCCACCTCCCCCACCCCCCCATCTCCCCCAGACTCAGGAGCACGCTGCAGTCTCTTCTCTTCTCACACCCAGTGGGTCTCCCACGTACCGTGCCCTCGATGCCATCCCACGCGCAATGTCCTCTCCCTTCCTTCCTCTCCCGCTGGACCGGGAGCTTCAGAGTGAGGCCGCCGATGGCCTCTTCTGCAGCCGGCGCTGGCCTCACTCCGCTTGATGAGGTGGACGTGTCCTCCACAGAGATCGCGTGCCACAGAGATAACGGACCGAGCGCCGTGCAGCCCGTCCGGTGAGGTCCGGCGTCTAGTGCATGGTTGTGGAAGAAAAAGCTGTTTGCAACAAACCCGCCCTTGGTCGGGGGGTGGGCGTGGGGGGAGACTTTGGGGCGTGTTTATTCCCCAGCATGACAAACTTGTAACTCGAGACGAGTGGCTGAAAGGTGGTGGGGGGGGTGTCCACCCCACTCTGAGCCCCTTGCTGACAGACCTGGGGGTCGGCCTGGGAAAGGCCCAGCCTTGGACACCGTGAGGCTGCGAGTCAGAGTCCATGGAACAGCCACCTAGACCCCGGCATGGTCACTTTCTATTTTCAGAAGTCCCTTTGTGGCTGCCTGCACTATGTGGGGGCTCCAGGAGGATCCCGAGGCCGGAAGAACGACTATTCCCCCGCCTTAAATCATGCGAGAACTCACCAGCATTTCTCTAGGCTCCCCCCACCCCCACCGAGGCACCCAGCATCTTGGTAAGAAGGAATCGGTTGGTTCCTCCTCAGGGAGGGAGAAGATTTTAACATGGCTTCAGCTGATCATCCGTGCGCCCCAGAGGTCCAGCCTCCCAGGGCCCATGAAAAGGGTCACCTCTCCGTTTCCAGTGAAGCCCTTCAAGATGCTTCCCCCGTTGGGCGAGCCCTCTGCTTCCTGCACTCCCGGGGTGGCAGTGCGAGCTTGCATCACAGTGCCCACTGCAGACACAATGACGGCTGCTGCTTCTTTGCTGGGAGATCGGAAAACTGGCCGGTGTCTGGCGACCACTACGGAACATCTTGATCAGTTTCTATGGACTTCAAAGGATCATGGAGGCTGGATGAATGCCCCCCTCCCCCCAAAAAAATATTGCCCCAAGATCATCTTTCAACCGTCGACCAAAACTAACCCCTGAAGTTTTTTCCCCATCAAACAGCAACTCAGGGATCCTCAAGCTTTTTTTTTTTTGGCATCACTGCTCTCCGGTGGTGGGAGTAGGAGGCCCAGCCCCACTGCTGGAATTGAACCTCCGTCCCAGTGGGCCGCAGCCCCACGCACAACCACTAGGCCACCGGGGCTCAGCCCGATCCTCAAGCTTTTTAAACAGGGGGCCAGTTCACTGTCCTTGAGACCGTTGTAGGGCTGGATTATAGTTAAAACAAAACAAAACAAAAACTATGAACAAATCCACTGCGGGCCCGGGATGAGCTGACTGCTAAGAAGGATAGGCAGTGGCAGTAAACACCCAGCGGGCCGGATAAATGTCCTTGGCGGGCTGCATGTGGCCCACGGGCCATAGTTTGAGGACGCCTGAAACGAGAGAATGAATGTGCTCTTATAAGAGCTATCTATATGGGATTAAGTTAGCAACTCCATTTTGAAAGACGAGGGAGGAATTTAGGGGGCAGTGGTTTTATGCTCCTGGGAGAGGAACATTTTCTATGGCAGTCACCTGACTTGATGTCACTTTCATGATTGGGATGTAGGGATGGAGTGAAGCCTGTCAATCTGGAGATAGCCCATGAATAGTCAATGAGGCCTCTGTGTGGGCATGGCTTTCTCCTGAGACTTCTGGGAAGTCTCGCGGTATCTCCCTCGTGAAGATGAAAGACCATCTTCCCAGATGTTGGGAGTCGCTGGACTGACAAGACAAGAGGGCAGCATCTGAGGGACCTGGAAGAGTCGGAGAAGAAGCCACATGGCCTTACCCTGATATAACCAGACCTCTGCAGCTGGAAAAGCCACAGAGAGACCTCTGCCAGTGCTGAGATGTTTCTACTGCCAGTGGATACTGCTGATGGACCCTGAGCCCTGGAAAAGAGGAGCCCTGCCAGAGCCGGGACTCTGTGACTTCATGAGTCGGAAGGAGACTTTATAGACTGGTATCAGACATATGGGCTAATATCGGACTTATGACTTTGAACTGGACTGGGTTGGGATGCTTTCTCAATGTTCCATCCCTCTTGTATAGAAACCTTTCCCTTATAGCCATAGGCGTGTCTATGAATTTGTTTCTCTAGTCTACCCAGACGAACATGCTTTGCAAAAAGAGGGTGAAAGGTTACACAGCTCAGAGCATGTCATCGACGTCACAGAACTGAACAGGTAGAAGCTGCTGGTGTGTGTTCCAGTCTGCACACTCCCGACAACAACTAAAATAAGTTTTTTAAGTGACTGTTCCTTTATGAACACCGACTAGGTGCCAAGTACTTTACAGAGTTCGTCGGACATTCAACTATGACAAGTACCCGAACATGGATAAGTCAGAGGAGTAGCCTCCACCTGTTTACTGAACGCCTGGGGTGTCAGAGATAAAGAGCTACTCCCCTTTACCAGTCATCCCCTCTCTTTCCCCAGCTACCCCCTGGCCATATGGATGCTTGGAATGAGACTTGTCAGCCTTCCCTGAAGGTGGATTTGACCTTGTGACCAAACAGAAGTATCTAGAGACTCTTCTGGCGCAAACCATTTGCTGCTCACAGCGATGACGGCAGACAGGCCTCCATCTCCGACCACGAAACAGTCAGCTGGGAATGGCGTGGGTCTCTGGGAACGGGGACTCCATGAAGTCTCCAAGCCAGCTATCGGGGATTTATGACGTCCCCCAAGACGTTCCCAGCTCGGTGGGGCCATGCTTGGCAGTCCTGTGGCAGTTAAGTCCAGATGCAATTTGGCCATTAGGAAATGATGCCGTCCACCCTCGTGAAGTGATCCCATGGGGTCCACCGATCCGCCGTCAGGGGATGAGAGCGGGATGTGGGTCTCAGTCCTGATCCAGTCAGGAGGACTTCCCCTGCCCCGTGGCCTGGCGCACCTTTTATCTTGCCAGAGGTCAAAGGAGAGAGGAGGCGGCATTTTGGAAGCACAGGCCGGGGGAGGGGGGGCACGGCAAGTTCTTTGGGACCGGGCACTCTGCCCTGAGCCCCTCGTAGATCCCTGAGCTCTGAGGAATGCCGAGGCCGCAGCTAATGGGGACAGAGATCTTTTTCTAGATCTCACCCAGAGAGGCGGCCTTCCCGAGAGCCAGCGCCTACACGTGGCCTACATCTTCCTACGGGGGGAGAGGAAGAGTTCCTGCTTGTGGGAGGCCTTCGCTCGTCTCTCTGCGACAAGGGCCATCCAGGGGCGCCAAGATGCCATCTCTGGGCTACTTGCCTCAGGACTCAAGTAAGTAACCTTTTTGATTTTGCTAATCAGACGGCTGGGATTCAAACCCCAGTCTGACCCTACCAGCGATCGGACAGATGAGGACAGAGCACTCTGGCCCGCAGAGAGGCCGGCTTCATCCTGGCCGTGCCACAGGGCCCCGTGACCTTGGGAAGGCTATCACTGGGAATGCTGGGTACAGCCTTGACTCTCGGCTCAAGGGAGAAGGCCACTCTGGCTGGCTCTGGAGAAAGCGACGGCTATTGAAAGTCGATCTTGAGGCCGGGAGGGGGCTCTGGGCGACTCTGGTGCTTTTGATACTTGGACCCCTCCAGTATGGTGTCAGGGCACCAACTGGTGAATTGACTCTGCCTTTCTCCGCGTGAGGGCCTGGGGCAAGTGCGTGAAGCCTGCCGAACACCCTGGCCTCCTGGACTCTGCCAGAGCCGTCCATAGTCCTCACGGCAGCCCTGCCAGCCAGCCGCCGCGGTGCCCGTTTCTCCTGTAGGCTGCACCCTGTCCCACTGGCATCACATCGTCAGGTGCCTTCTCTTCTCACAGAGGGTGCCAACTCTTAGTGGCCCTGTGCACCGTAGAATGACTCCCTGCCCAGCCCTGCACCCACCGAGCATCGTCCTCACGTCTGAGTCCAGCGTGGCAGCCGCAAGTCCAACGTGGGAAGCGTCCTCCTCTTCTTCTCTATCCCCGTTTTGCCAAGCACGATGCCCTTCTCCAGGGACTGGTGTCTGTGGGATGAAGACAGGCCTTTTCCACACTGCTAGACTCCAAAATATTAAGCAAACTATTGACCAGCATTTGGCGTGGAAGTTCAGTTAGCTATTTATGCTCCCTGAAGCTCCCAGTTATCTGAGGCCTTTGCGTGTCTCACAACAGAGCTAACTCCTCTGCTGTTTAGATAATGGTTTCCTTCCCTAGAAGCCTGTGGGTGGATTCACATGCTGTTGTTAATGTTCTCTAGTGTAACCTGTAGCCACATCCTGGAGTCTGGGGTCTGGTCTTGTCACGTGGGACCCTGATACTTCCCTTTCCTATGATGTGTACATATGGCACAACCTCTTCCTGTGACATATGTAATTGGCTGTAATTGGGGGCCTGGGATGGGTCCAGAGGCTATATAAGGATTGGACATAGGATAGAGGCTCTCTCTTCTCACTCTCTCTCTCTCTCTTTCTCCTGCCTCTTTCCTGCCCCTGAGCACTGGACGCTGTCAGCCCCTCTCCCTCATCATGTAATCTCTTCCCTTACTCTCTCTCCACGTGGACCACCAAGCAGGGCAAAGGTGAGCATGCTACCCTGATGTGCTAATATGTCTGACTCTGATTGTTTCTCTCTCTCTCATGCTCTCTATATCCTCATTATAATAAATAATAATTATCGCTGTACAACTGTGCCTATTGAACCCGTGATGGATGTATCAGAAGCTGGCTTCTTCTGACAGGTGTCTCCTGACATGTCCAAGAAAAGGAAACAAGTTCCCCCCTCCCTGCTTCTAGGGAGCGTTCTGTGCTTCTTCTAAGACAGACCTGTTTGCCTTCTTGGCAGTCCACGGTGCTTTCGATAGTTCGCCAGCACCATAATTCAAACGCCTCATTCGGTTAGGAAGAGCAGCGAGACGCTGTCAGGTGAACACCCGAGAGGTGAGAATTTACAGTGCCCACGATCACGGAATCGGGTCACATCAGGACAGAACACTGAGAGGCGTGGTCCAGCCAAGTCGACATATATGTGGCGGGGCCTCCTGCCATCTCTCAGGGCTGGGGAGCAGCTTCAAACTCGGGTTGCTGTGTTTCCTCAGTTGTCCCCGCCTGGCAGCATTCGGTCCGACCACTCCTGTCCCCTCCTGGTCCACAGCTCCGCCATGATGACCTCCTCTGTCCACCGGCCTCTGGCCGGCTCCCATGGAATTGGGTGTGCGCCCTCCTGCCCTCCCTCCACCCAGACCCTCCGGTGACTGTTTACCCAACCCCCTTGGAGTCTGTGGGCAGCTGGAAGCTTGGTCTGTCCATTGTGGTTAGTTCCTGGAACTTTTCTCAGACCTATTGAGGTGAAGAGGTTCTCTCTCTCCGGGGGTTTCAGGAGCTTTAAAATACAGCCTTTCTGAGCCACAGGCTTCAGGGAGGGGGGGACTGTTACTGTCCACAGAGGAAGGGGCAGGTCTTCCTGACATTGTGGTGTGGGAACCCCTGGAAGAATCAGTCAGCTCCCACTCCCATCTCTCTCTCTGTCTCACTGAGGGGATGCGAGTTGAGGTTTACTTGTTTGTGTTTACTTTCCGTGGAAAGGTCCTCTGGGTATCAAGGCACCTCTCAAGTGCCCCCTCCCTCCCAAAGCCTCACCCTCCCCTCCCTCCAGCCCGGCACATTTTCCCACTCATTGGTCTCTGGTGGTTCCCCACGCACAGTCCCTGAGGGCAGCGGCCCTGGAGCAGCAGGAGGGCAGCACCTGACCAATGAACGGATGGCCGCTTCCCTAAGTGGACTCTCCTTGTCACTAGCTCCCCACCCGCCCAGGACTCAGCTAAAGTGCTGAAGCCCTCACTGATAAGCTCCTACCCACCTAGAGACACCCAGGAAGAAAGGTCTGGCAATCTGCCTCTGAAGGGGGAAGAGACGAAGCAGCGCTGCCTGTGGAGTGGGCTGGAACCTCTCTGGGCCTCCCCCACCCCCTGTTCCCCAAATGGACACAGAAGCACCTGCCCTGGGAAAGTAATGGCTTCCCCCGTGCACAGCTAACTGCAAAGCCAGCAGTTTGAATCCGCGAGAGTGGAA